>WSFP011529967.1:0-12123 GCA_009831015.1 Picea engelmannii | reverse complement strand
CACATGTCCCCAATCCCATTGGCAGCCAGACCTACAAAATACTTATTAAACATCTTAGGGATGCAAGGAGAGAAATAACTCGTCTCAAAGTAGAAGACAAGGTCCACTTGGCTCAGATGAATGAGCTCATGATTGGCTACAACCATACCCTGGACTTGGCAAGGTTCGCAGTGAGAAAGGATCTGCCTCTTTGTAAACAATTGAAGAATCTTTACAGACATGACAGGGGTTTCCAGGCTCAGAACAAGAAGCTAAAGGCAGAACTGAAGCATTTCCAAGATGAAGTAACCCAAAATAATTTACAAGTGTTGGTTGAGGCTTCCATTAAATATGACAAACCAATAGCTAAGGAGAGCACAATTATACTGAAGAAGCCTACCGATGCTAAGAAGAAGAAGTCTATTGAGTTAGTTGGAGACATTCTTTCCACGAGAAAGAGTGTGAGGCTAAGTGTTAAAATGACAAAGTAGATGGTAGTGGTAAACCCCATTTTTGAGAGATGTTCCTTCTTGGGAAGGTTAACTGATATGCACATACTAAGTTTTTCCACCTATACAGGCTTCTATGTGTTTAGCTATATGAATTTTGGAATTTTTTGCTAAGTGCTAGCTTCACTCAGTGGTAAAATCACCTAAGTAAATTGATTTATCATCATGGAAGGACACAAAAAAATCTACACAGGTTCATGAGTCAAGGATGCTGCATTTTTGGCATAACTACCCAAACTCTTATGCAGACGTAGCGTAGGTGGCACTACGTAATATTTTACAGAACGTATAATTGTCATACATGAGCTACCCATAGGCGTTGCGTAATATCTTATAGAGAGCAGTTTCACACATAGGCGCTACTCAATTTTGCAACATAGGACAAATGTAGCCACATATATGCAGCACATGGGCGCTACCTTCTCTCCTTGTTCCATTTTAGGGGGCGCTACACAAAATTTCTACCCAAGGGAGTAGCCAACAAACACCAGGGATCTAGGAAGACTAAGCCAACAATTTTGGATAAATTAACAATGGAATAAATGACAGAAGTAGCAGTTGGCGTGCAGAGGACAACTACAAGCTCCAAAGGGACACATGGAAAAACAGGAGCTGAGCAGCAAAAGAGGATCAAAGCAGTTAGAAGCATGATTGGGTTTAGTCACCAACACTTCCCTATTTTATAGCATAAGCTGTTATCTTAGTTGTTAGAATAAATAAATGTTTTGAGATTTTTAAGGAAAATAGGCTAGCTTGTACCTCTAGATATTGCCTCCCTTTATTGTTATAAATAGACATATGAATTGCTTTAATAGGTTCGGATGGTAGAGAAAGGCTCCCAAGAAACTGTAATATTTTTGATAAAGTGACTGTGATCTAGTATGTACTGGACTTAAGACTTTTTGACTAATAGAAATCAGCTCCTATTTCAGACTATTTGCTTCTAATGCTAAATGTTCACATTTGAATGCTTCATATGGATGATTGTGGTAATGATATGATGGATGTTTGATCATTTTATTGTCATGGTGTTTATTTAGCTCCTTAGTTTCTAATTTCAAGAAGATCTTGTTTTAAGAAACTCTCTTCCTTTGGGCTTTTGTGGACCTGATGTTTGCAGTAGCTCTTACATTCCTCTCATTCAAGTCTTCTTTCTACCCACGTTTACTCCCAAACTGCTGGTTGAAATTAGTCAAGACCTTATTTCCTGTTACATGTTAGCTCTATTTCTGAGTCAGGATATTATCATTTCGAGTTTTTCCATTTGACCTTTCAAAAAACACTCATACTTTCACATATCATCTGATGGGTGCTGGGCTTACCTTCCTTGAAATCATAAGGTGACTCCTAGTGCTAACATTTTTGGCGTCGTTGTCGGGGAACGACTTGAAGACTTTTCCCTGGGATAGAACGACAATTCTTACTAGCTCTCAAGGTGCATTGAGACTTAGTATTTTGAAGATTGCATCTTGCACCTGGTGACTCCATTGATTCAGCTCTGGTGCCTAAAGGCAGACATACGAGATCAAATCCACAATTACCTTTGGTTCCACCTGAGGCTGACCCAAAGAAGATAATCAAGAAGGGAAAAGCTTCTAAAAAAGGTTTTTTTGCTGCTACTACAAGTGCTTCTGGTCAATTGCCCGATTCCATTCTTGATACTCCAATTGTTTTATCAAGTAAGCTTCCTTTATCTTCTGCTGAAGTATCTAAAAAGATAGATTTTGAAGAGTTTCCTATTGAATAATCTACCTTTGAAACTAAATTGAAAGAAGAAAACATTAATATATTCTCCTCCCCTGATATTGAGAAGTGTTTCAGTCTTTATAGTTTTGAAGATTTCCCTACGTTAGGTTTTTCTACACCTCTCTCTGTTAAAACTTTAGCTGCCAAAGAAGTAGGAACTTCATCTCCTTCTTAGACCTCACCATCCTCTTCCAAGACTCCACTTGCTGTTGTGAAGACTGAAATCTCCCCTTTATCCTTTTCTCCTTCTCCTAATATACACACAACCAGATCTCCTTCTCCTACTTGTTCACCTAGAATCCAAAATCAAATGGAAGTTGTTAACCCCCCTACAAATAGGATGGATACCATAGTAGCTTCAAGATATGCTCCTCTAGTCTTGCCTCAGCCAATGGATGCTCTTCCCCCTGGAGATTATTTGAAATACATGCCCAAGTTTACTGGAGAAGAAGATATAACAACTGAGGAACATCTTGCTGCTTTCTATAGCTATGCAGATAACCAAAATATTGAAAATGAAGATGTTTGGATGAAAGTTTTCGTCCAAATCCTTTTTGGTGAAGCTAGGAAGTGGTTTAGGGGTCTGGCCCCTGGATCCATCATGGGTATTGAGGCATTGGATGAAGCCTTCTTGAGGCACTGGGGTGACAAAAAAGATTTTCTGTATTATATCACTGAATTTGGATCTTTGAAAAGGAAAGAAGGAGAGTCTGTCTCTGAATTTTCTAAAAGGTTTAACAAAATGTACAAGAATATCCCCGATGAGATCAAACCCACTGAAACCATGGAAAAAATAACTTATGCCAGTGCTTTTGACTCTGAGTTATGCCTTCTATTGAGATAAAGAAGGCCACCTTCCTTAGTTCAAATGCAAGATGTTGCCTTAGAGGTAGAATCCAACATAATTGCTTCAGAAAAGCTCAGGGGAAAATCTGACAGAGATAGGAGGAAAAATAGAGTTGAAGCTTCCACTTCTGACTCTCCTGTTGTTCATTCACAGGTAGATGAGTTGACCAAATTAGTAAAATCCCTTTCTATTGAGATCGACAAGTTAAAATCAGAAGGAAGACAACCATATATAAATGATCTGAACACTGAAAATAGAGGTAATTTCAAGAAACCCAACAATGCTCCCCAAATCCTTCCTAGAGATCCTAGAAATAGAGAGAGAGATGATTAGAGGATTCAAGCTCCTTTTTAGAATAATCTGGTTGTTGATGAAGAAGAAGAGGGGGTAGAGGTTGATCTTGAGATCCACTGTTTAGGTGATTCATCCCCATCCCCACACTTGACTCAATCCTCTTATGAGAAATATTTAATGGATATTCAAATCAATGAATTAAGCAAGGGAGAACAAACGAAGGAAAATACTAGTACATATAATCTGAGATCTAAGAAGAATGAAGAAAAAAGTGTTGCCCCTAATCAACTTGTTTAGAAAGAAGATTCTTCCAAGACCGTGACAATGAGCAGCAAGGAAAAAGATTCTCAAAACCCACAAATTTTGATAAGAAATCCTCCTCTTGAAACCAAAGAGATTTTGAAGCCTTACCCCTCCTTCAGTTTTGAGAACGAGATCCAGAAAATTAAGATCCCTGTACCATTTTTGGAATTGATAAAAAATGAAGAATTTAAAAAATATCTGACCAAAATGTTACAGCCCGATGCCTCTCCTAATTCCACTGATTCAATAAATCTGCAAGATGGAAAACTAGTTGTGATTTTAGGCCCTTTGATAGAAGACAAATATGACTCATCCCCTCCCTTCTATACTTCTCTCAATATTCATGACAAGGTGCTGCATAACTGTCTTTTGGATTCAGGGGCCTCCCATAATCTTATGCCAAAATCTGTTATGGATGAACTTGGACTGGAAATCACCAAAACCTATCATGACTTATATTCTTTCGACTCTAGGAAAGTAAAATGTCTGGGGGTCATTAAGGATATGGTTGTGACTCTATTTCAGCTGCCCATGAAAAGTATACTTATGGATGTTGTGGTGGCTGATGTTCCTCCCAAGTTTGGCATGCTCTTGTCAAGGTCTTGCATAAAAAGACTTGGAGGAACTTTGCAGATGGATCTCTCATATGAAACTATCCCGATGTTTGGTGGGGAGCATATAAGACTTTATAGAGAAGCCTAGCTGGCTTACATTATTAGTGATGAAGCAAAGCCTGTTAATCTTCCTGTTTTTTCTCTTGATACTGATTTGGGGTCCAGCATTTTGCAGCTCACCAATGCTCTTGAAACTCCTCTTGAAATAAGAAAAAAGTCTACTACCTTGTCTGAAGAACCTCCTCTAACCAATTATGTTTGGAAGATGTTATTTGATGGAGCCTCTTCTAAGGAAGGTGCCGGTGCTGGAGTGCTCTTTGTCTCACCAACTTAGGAAACCATATCTTTGTCATACAAACTAGAATTTGAAACTACCAACAATGTGGCAGAGTATGAAGCTCTTGTTTTGGGATTGAGAGCTACAAAGGATATGGGGATTAAAAAATTGTCAGTATTTGGAGATGCTGAATTGATAGTCCATCAGACCAAAAATATTTGCCAAACTAAGCACCCTAGGCTTAGATATTAAAGAAATGAAGTGTGGGACCTAGTGGAGAATTTTTTCTCTGAGTATGACATCTCTTTTATTCCACGAGAAGAGAATTTTGTGACTGTATCAACAAGCAATTTCAGGATACCCATACCGCCAAAACTCAAGTATGATGTAGAAGTCAAAACATGCCTTCTATACCAAACAATGTCAAATATTGGAAGGTATTTGAAGATGATTTAGAACTTAAAAAATTTCTTGAGTCTGTTGATGAATTTGCTGCATTACACATTGATCAGGATCTTGATTCTGAAATTACTCCACATGCTGATGTTTTCCTTAACAGAATTGCTAATCATCATATCGTGCAACTACCTAGCAACCATATTCCAAAAGGACTAGTTCCTTTGGAAAAATTATTTGATGAAAATGATGTGGCAGTAAAAGGGAAAGTGTCTACTGACGATGCTGATATAACTGAGTGCAATTTGGGAACAGAGAAGGATCCAAAATATGTCAAGTTGTCAAGAAACCTATCAAGAGAGCAGAGGGTTGAATATGTCAAATTGTTGAAGGAGTTTGCTGATGTATTCGCATGGACTTACGAAGATCTCCGAACTTATGACACAAACATTATAGAGCACAAGATTCCATTAAAAGAAGAGACTAAGCCCTTCAGGAAAAAGTTGAGGTAAATCAATCCTATGTTACTGCCTGTCATGGAGACGGAGGTAAAAAAGCTTTTAGATGCAAAAATTATTGTTCCTTTGAGATATTTCGAATGGGTGGATAATTTGGTCCCCATGAGGAAAAATAATGAAGAAATCAGACTCTGTGTTGATTTATGGAATCTGAACAGAAGCTCTAAAAAGGATAATTACCCTTTGCCCAAGATGGAGCATATATTACAAAGGGTGATAGGTGCAGCCCGGATGTCTATGGTTGATGGTTTTTCTGGCTACAACCAGATTTATGTTTTGCCAGAGGATAGAGAGAAGATGACTTTTACCACTCCTTGGGGTATATTCATGTATGCCAAGATGCCCTTTGGTTTGATGAACGCGGGGGCAACCGTTCAACGAGCTATGGACATAACATTTATTGGAGAGAAGGACACATTTGTTGTTATCTACTTAGATAACATAACCATGTTCTCTCAATCTGATGAAGAGCACTGTGATCATTTAAGAAAGGTTTTCTTAAAATGCAGAAAATTTGGCCTCTCTTTGAATCCGAAAAAGTCATTGTTCTCCATGAAAGAAGGAAAATTATTGGGGCATATCGTGTCAGCTGAAGGAGTGAGGATTGATTCTAGCAGGGTTGAAGCCATAGTAACCTTAGCACTACCTAGATATAAAAAGTAGGTTCAATATTTTCTAGGAAAGGTTAATTTCTTGAGAAGGTTTGTGTCAAATTTTGCTGAGTTGCTTAAGTATATCACAACCATGTTGACGAAAGATAATGAAATCAAGTGGACTACTGAGGCACATAGTTCTTTTGATCAAATAAATAAAGCTTTGACGGAATCCTCGGTCATAGTCATCCCAGACTACTCCAAGGACTTTCTTATTTTTTATTTTGCCTCTTTTGATACAATAGAAACAATTTTGTTGCAGAAGAACTCCGAAGGCTTAGAGCAACCCATTGCCTTTTTCATCCAGGCTTTGAGAGATGCAGAATTAAAATATGACATTATGGATAAGCAAGCCTATGCACTAGTTAGAGCTCTTAAGTCCTTCAAATTTCATTTGCTGCATTCAAGAGTTATTGCTTATGTTCCATCAGCTGTTGTAAAAGAAATTCTTATTCAACCTGATATTGACGAAAAACGCTGCAAATGGATTGCTAAGATCCTTGAATTTGATTTAGAAATCAGGCCTGCCAAATTGGTCAAGGGCCAGGGTTTAGCCAAGCTGTTGGATGAATCAAATTGCTCAGCGTTGGGAGTAAATTTCATTGGCTCATGTTCAGAAAAGAAACAGACTGAATTAAACAACAGAGGTTCTCAAGCCAACCCTGCATTGGCAAATTGCAGTTGGTACAAGGACATTATATTTTTCTTGCAGAATCTACGATCTCCAAGTGGTATGGAAAAGAACAAGGGGAGAGCATTAAAACTCAAATCGATAAAGTATTGCTTGGTTGATCAAATTTTGTATTAGAAGGATCCATTGGGAGTGTTGTTGAGATGCCTAGACCCGTAAGAGGCCCAAAGGATTATGTCTAATTTTCATGACAGTTTGTGTGGGGGGAATCATTTTTGGAGGACTACTGCCTACAAGATTCTCAGGGTTGGGTATTTTTGGCCTAGTCTGTTCACAGATGTTTGTGCATTTGAGACTTGAATTGAATTTTTCTGGTCAATAGCATCCCTTATAGCCTCTTAAGAACCCTCTTTTTAAGTCATGGAGACCCCTCAGTCGAAGAAAGCACACAAAGGTGGCAAGATAGTTCGAACAAAGCAATAACTTAAGTCTTTTCCATTAAAGCCCGTAGCAGTTTCAGGAACTTTTCAACAATGGGGCTTAGATTTTATCGGGGAAATTCATCCCGCTTCCAGTGGCCAACATAGATGGATCTTGACTGCCACAGATTACTTCACTAAGTGGATAAGGCTATTCCTACCAGGAGTGCTTCTCACAAGGTAATCATTGGTTTCCTTGAAGACATTATAGCGAGGTTTGGTTGTCTGAACAGAATTGTCACTGACAATGTTGGATCTTTCAAGGCTGAGCCATTGATTCAGTTCTGTGAACAATATGGGATCACATTGATTCAGTCAACCCCTTATTACCCATAGGGAAATGGGCTTGCAGAATCCTTAAACAAAAGCCTTATAAAGATTGTTAAGAAGCTGTTGGAGGATAACAAAAAGGCATGGGATTCAAAACTCAAGTTTGCTTTATGGGATGATAGAGTGACAACAAAGAGGGCCTTGGGCCTTTCTCCTTTCCAGTTGGTGTATGGAGTTGAGGCTGTTTTCCCCTCTCAACTTGCCTTGCCTGTGGTAAAATTCTTCCAAGATTATCAAGGGGAGCCGGATGATATGCTCAGGAGGATTCAACAGCTGGTTGAAGTGTAGTAGACCCTGGAGTAGCTGGTAGATAAAGCATATGATCATCAACTGAAGATCAAGCAGGCATTCGACAAGAAGGTGAAAAAAGAGGATTTCCAATTGGGCGATCTGGTGCTCAAGTGGGATGCACCGAGGCAAGATAAAGGCAAGCACAGTAAATTTGAAGCTTTATGGATTGGTCCTTTCAAAATATCTGAGGTATTCCCTAATAACACTTTCAAGTTGCAGAATATGGAGAATGAAGAGGTTTTTGGTGGCCCTGTAAATGGACATTTCCTGAAAAAGTACTTTGCTTGAGCCTGGAGTGGCTCTTTACATCATTGTAAATATCATTTTCTTTTATTTTTGTGTTCCAATAACTGACCCCATAGCCCTAGGATAAGGCACTGAATCTACTCATTCTTGGCAGCCTGCAGGGGGCCTTCCATCCCCTGTGGAGCCAATGTCATCACACTAAGTCGCCTTGGGTATCTTAGTTTGTTTTTTTTAAAGAGAAAAAAAAAAAAAAAAACCTTAGATTCTTATTTTCTCTTTAAAATAAATTTCTCATCCATTAAATGTTATTTATGATAGGACCCCTTAGGATAACTAAACCTTTGAGTCATATCTCATGTGTTGATCCACAATTCAATTTTTGGTCCTTAAACCTTTATGAGCTTATGGTCTATTCTTTATGTCCCCTCTCGTGATTCATCCCTAGGTTGATACCTCCCATGACCAGGATGATGTGACACACCTATCTCCTCACTCATGACCTCGCATGCATACCTCATCATCCCCACTCACATATCCAATCATTTTTTCGATTTGGAGAGCGCTTCCCACTCAACAGGCATTTCTGTAGCGCCTGTCACGTTTATCATTCATCCACTCCAAGTCCTGATTTCCATGAATGATACCTTAACCCTTGTTTTTAGTGCCAGAATTCAGTTGAAATGCTTTCAAAAGATCTTGCATTTATGATCCTTGGTAACAGTTTCTAAATTTGAAAAGTTCAGCAGTGATGCGCTGCGTAAGTTTGCCAGTTCAAATCAGACAATAGCATGTCCACTAAATCCGATGCTGTGAGATATTTCAGGGCCAAAGTTCCCTCAATCTCATCCTAATATTGCGCTAAGAAGCTCAACAATTGTCGACTTCACAGGTATCCTGTGCAACCTCCTTTGCATATTAATTTTCATAGGAGATTTGTGCTCGGGTTTCGGTTTGCTAAGATTGCAGGGTAGTATGGGAGCCATATTTGCATTCCTGTAAACATGTTCGCTCGTATCTAGGCAATCTCCTCATGGTGAAGACCTCCTCCTCCTCAAAATGTTGATGTGTCAATGAATGGTTACATCACCACCAATCCCTAACCCCCTAGATGACGTCATGCTAAAAAAGGAGACATTTTTCCTCTCCTAGGAAAAACATTTGGCATGTGGGGGCTAGGATACATCATCCAAGTCATATTCAAGGCCTTTCAAGTTTTATGTTATTCATTTGACATGTGGGCCCTTGGCATCCAATCTGTGGGCTTGTAGCCCCATGGAATCCCAAGTTAGGCTTGTTCTCCAAAAATTGTCCACCAACCAGGTCCTGCAAAGGCAAATGAGTACTCCCTCCAAGGATATCAATTCATAACATCATGATAAGTGAATCCAATCAATAAATGAGCCACCTAAGAATGTGCATCAAATATCACTATATCAAACAATTAATTGCTCAAAGACACAATGCGACTTGTCAATATTGAATATGGGAGGGTTGAGGAGGTGTCCTATTGGGTAGACATTTCCCTAGGTTAAGGAGAGTTTCCAAGAGATCCCTCTCTAAGCCATGTAAAGTGGATGAAGTCGTTGGGGTCAAGAATCAATGGGCATAGGGATCATGACATACAAGGGGTCATAGTGTCTCATTCATGGGTTCCTTTGTAGAGGTTGTGTGGTACCTTCATCCGCAATGGACTTTTTCCAAGCCCATTAATTTCCATTCTTTTATTATTTCATAATTTTAATGAGAGGCTGAAGGTCACTTCCCTGGCATGGTAACCATATAATGGCAATGTCACCCATAAATACCTAGTGGAAATGAGAAGGTTGGCTCATTATGAGACCCCCTTTCTCTCAACCATGCAACTAAGATCCATTACCCTGGTTTGGTGACTAGATGATGGTAATGTCATACCACTATATGTTCATGTATGTGATAGGTCGGCTCGTGATGAGGACTCCTATCCTTCAACCAACCTTTTAAGCATTATTTATTATATTGTGGGTACCCTTTACTCAAAGATAAGTGTTTCACTGCTTTCTTGGGTGATCCATGGGTGAAACATCTGGAAGGTTCATAAATGTTTTTATCTTTTACCCAACATCAATCCCTTTGGGCCTTCATCCCCTTCTTCCCATAGAATGAGGGACAACCCATTCTCGGTTCAATACACCTTAAAATCCCAAGAGATAAGGAAATGGAGGGGAATAATTATGGAAAGTGGTAAGCATGTTTAGGAATGGTACTATGGATCTTTAAGGAAGTTCCTAGTAGAAAACGCATCCCCAAGGAAGAGAACTTACTAGGGAAGAATGTCAACCAACAAGGTGAAGCCAGGAAAAAGGCATAGTGTCCTAGCATATATCATGAAATCTAGAGAAATATAAGATACAACATACTCAATTTTATTAAATATTAAAATGATGCTCACCATAATAATAACTTGTACCTCATGGATCAAGGCCCACTGCCTTCCGAAATCCAGTTGATGTGGTGGATTCCATCTGCAAATCTGTGACCATCTGTGGTGGTGAGTAGGGTTTCCAACTGTGCAAAAGGGTATTGTTGGTCATGTTGTCTTCTCAACACTACATATCTGCAACCTAAGGGCCTCAATACATAATCTCCTTCTTTATCCACAAAATGGGGATAACAAAACCCACACCATCACCAAGAGCACTAAAATGACAAAACGTCCCCTCAAAAGTGTGACCTCGTGCTCCAAAGCATGGACGTTTGGGCATAGGAGGGTGACGTCATCTCCCCTTCATGCTTCCAGGCCTCATCCAAGTGCTAGAGACGTCTCCAAAGGTGAAATGTTCATCATCCTAGGCCTCTAAAGAGTGGGGAACAACATTCATTCGGTGGGATTTCATGCCCCTATGAAGGTCCAAGTCTCTTAGTCCCTTTATGAATGACTTTCATTGGGTAAGTTCATGTAAAGACGAGAAAACACGCCCTCCAAGGGTCCATAAGTTATATGAATCATGTCAAGTAAGCCACATTTAATAAAAAAAAACCACCCAAACAAGTGCATTAAGTCCCCCATTTTCAAATTAAACAAATTCTCAAAGACCTTATAAACTTTGTCAAATTTAGATATGGGAGGGGTGTCATGGTGCCCTATTGGGTAGGGCAATATCCAAGTCAAGGAATGTTTCCCGAGAATACCCTCTCTAGGCCATGTAGTGAGTATGAGGTGGATTGGGGTATTCCTTTTGGTCATGGGGTTCTTGACATATCAAGGGCTCATATTGTCTTATTTATGGGTTCCTTTGTGGAGGGTGCATTGCATCCCTTCATTTGCAATGCAACATTTTTCCCAACCCTTTTTTTTTCCTTTTATTTTTTATGGTCCAAACATTGAGTGTTATGTGCAATGCAAATAAAAATAGCACTGCAATGTCACTTGAAGTTAGAACACATTGAGTTCCATATGTAATGGATATTAAAGGACACCACAATGCATTCCCCATCAAGCGTGACCTTTTTTTTGTTTTAAAGGTATTTCATTTTTATGGAGAAGAGTTTCATGGCTCTCGGGACCTTAGGGTGAGTATCTAGAAGGATAAATTATGGATTTTTAATTTTATAGTGCTAGCTACAACACCTCTGGGCCTTCATCCCCTTCTTCCCATGAAATGAGGTACAATCCCTTTGTTGGAAGATTGGTTGTTGTCATTGATGTCAACCCTAGTCATGGGTTTTGGACCGCAAGATTGATAAAGGTATTTGGACATGAAGGAAAATGCACATGCATATACAAAACCCATGAATGGATAGTATACATCATTTTGTTTCCGGTGGTATGTGGCATGTCACGTGGATCCTCATGGTTGAGGAGAAATGAATTTTTGAAGATGACAAAGTGAATTGAAGAAGGAAGTACATGTAGGCCATGCAGATAATTAAAGAAAATAATTACAAAATAAGAAAGTGTCAGGTCGGCCCTAATGTTAAAATGAAGTGACATAAATGGTATAAATAAACATCATTATACATTCATTTTGATA
>WSFP011529966.1:0-12095 GCA_009831015.1 Picea engelmannii | reverse complement strand
CAATCCTTATTGACATTTCATATCATGGGAAATGCACTGCATTATCTTGGCTGAATTTGACATGATTCATATGTAATAATATTTTGCGAACGTGTACGACCATCATCATTTCCTTACATGCTATCGATCATCATGACATTTCAGACGTCCTTCTATAATTCCTCTCATGACTATTTCACACATCATACTCTATTCCTTTGTTGCCCTCATCTAATTCCATCGTTCACCTGTGGACCTTTCCTGTTATACAGAGTGAAATTATGGTGGTGAATCGTCATGAACCCGAGACTTATGCAGATTTGGAGGCTCTTCCTGCGTATGAAGCCACCAAACACATTTTTCAGAAAGTTGGATGGGAGCCATTATTTAAGAAATTTGATGGGTATGATGATTTGGTTACACTTCATTTCGCTTTGCATTTTCATGGTGGACTAGCTAAAGTGGGTGAGCTCGATTTTGAAGTCACAGAAAAATTCATTTTCGAAGGAATTCAATTACCCAGCACTGGTCAGAAATGGACAAAGGGCCAACCCGTCGACAAGAAGCTTTGCACGCAGCTCCTACAACCACAGTATCGGAAATTACAATGGTCATAGGGCACATCAAGGTCGTGGTTGGAACCAAAATGGGATCAATTTCTATCCATACTCCAACGCTACCTCACTTGTGAAGGACGGTACATGATCGTGTTTCCATGTCATGCTCGACTCTTGCTACATTTCAAAGGTAACCATTTGATGAACATCCCCTATTTTCTGTTGAAGAGTTTGAAGAAAATGGCAGAACAAGTCCACAAAGACAAATATTTTAGAGGTAGCTTGTTTCATTTTGGTGTTGTCAAAATTTTGGTTAAGTCTGTGTTATCCCACAAACATGAATCTTGGGATATGTTCGTTGTAAGAACCCTATCTTCTGACAAATCTAAAGATAAAAATATTGAGTCCGATCCTCCACAGAAGAAGTCGAACTCTAAGAAAAAGGGTGTTAAAACCCTGACCAAAATCTATGATAACCCTAAGAATACACCAGACTACACAATTGAGGCCAGTGATGATAATCCTGGTACATAACATTTGTTTGATTTCCATGGTTATGATGGTGTGGAAACTAACCATGAAAGAGTGGAAAACTCTGTGCACATGCATATATGGAACAAACTCCGATTTCTCCTCCAACTGCTACAAATATTATTGATGTGGAACAACTTGAAGAGTTAATTAACAAACCTAGGAGAAATCCCAAATGAAAATGCACATGCACACTATCTGATATGGATAACTCCATGCCTAGTTACCCACCACAGGAAAGATTAAGAAGTATGGATGATCATGAGGAGGCTCCGAAGTCTTCTGAGATGACATGGACTCTCTCCCAATTGATTTGAAAAGTCCGTAAAGTCAATCCACAAGCTAATGCGCCCAAAGAAATTGAGCAGGACAAGCCAATTCAAATTCCAGTGGATACCCCTGTTCAGGTGCATGAGGAGTTCACTCATTAACTCAGTCTAGTCAAAAAACTTGTCCAAGTATATGACGAGTTTACTCCTGAACCCAGTCCAGTGGAAAACCCTATTCAAGTATATGATGAGTTTACTCCTGAACCTAGTCCAGTCAACACCCATGATCAAAGACCAGATGAGTTCACTCATGCGTCCAGCCCTCAGACACAACAAGGACATGGTAAAACATTTGAATCTTACTTTGAAATCTCTTCCAGTAGATCCTTGAGATCAATGGTAGCTAGATTGGAAAGCAGGAATCACAGGTTAAAAGAGAAGATACATGAATATACCATACTGGATCAGCACATCAAAACATAAAATGAACTTATGAAACTCAGGAAAGCTCATTTCTCATCAAAGATTGAACAATTAAAATGAAAAAATAAAGGTCTTTTTCAGAAGAATAGGAGACTAAGGAATATTTCCAAGAAGCACATCATCATTAATCGACTTCTTAAGAAGGAAATCAGAAGCATGAAGAAACATGAGAAATTGCAAATGTTGGTTGCAGCCGCTGCAACACTCTGATGAATCTCAGTTTTTGACTTTTTGTTATCTGAGGACAGGCAAAGAATTCAGCTTGGGGGAATGTTAGTCTCCAGTTTTGACTATATTTTTTCCTATATCATGTCAAATATACCCCCATTTTCATATCTAGTATCATTTCCTTCTAGCCTTACCATGACACATTTGACATCCTTTTACAACTAAATGGGGCTATTCAAGGTATTCCTATGACTCAAGTTATTTTTAATGTATTTTGATATTTTAAACTAATGTTGATACTAACGTGACATGAGTTAGGTACTTGTTCCTTTGAAACATAACTTATCAGTACCAGGTACCAGCTCGCACTTAGTGGAGATGCCAAAGAAGATGCCAAAGACTTGCACGACATGGCCAGAGTGGATTGACAGTTCGATTCATATAATTGATTGAGTCATAACTCAATATGATGACTCAGGGAGAGATTGTAGAATTATTTTATTATAATGATTTATGATCCATGCTTCTTGACATTGCGTGTCATGAAGCTATGAAGTTTGTTTTAACTGACTATGAGTCATTTTCGGATCTAAGATCTGTTTAGATTAATGCACCTATGTTTAAAACTATTTTGGGGAGGATCGATATAAATTGGGATCGCTCTCAAGAAACGTTGGTTACAATATGTTATGTGATACGATTTCTGATAATACAGCTTGCTATGCATTATGTTATTTGTTGTTAAAATGATTTGAGTTTGTTTTATGAATTATGGAGTGTGAAGCATGAAACAATTTTTGCATGGAATAATCTGAGTAGCTCTGGTTTCGTTTTAGGGTGATTGCACCTCTTGGTTGGTCCCACCAACAGGTTCAATTCGTTGTCTCTTTCCCACAGTAGAGTTAGTTTATTTTTAGTTTTAGAATATGCATGTGAGTTAGTTTTTGAACTTGGAATTACTCTGTTAAATTCTTGCTTAGCCATCTTTTGGTTAGATCATTTTCAGTTTGATATTATCTCATAGATTGATGAATGTTGAATGTGTTGTTTATCCCTGTAGAATTTGAAGAATGAACCAAGTGCTTAACCTAGATTTTCTCTTTTTTTAGTTTTTAGTTTGATCATGATTTAAAGAGAATTTGAGATAGACTTACTCTGTTCTGTTAGGATATCTAGCTTATAGTCGGATTAAAGGAAGCTTCCAGTACCTATAGGGTAAAATAGGACATTTATTTGTTTCACCTGCGATAGATTTAGAACTGTTTTGATGCTTAGATTAAAATGTTTTTAAAATGATCTCCCTTTTATAGTTTAGATAGATATGATGATGATTAGATGTTTAAGATAATGGTAGATAGTCTTGGGTGATTATATTATATTAGGAATAGAAATACATGTACTTAAACTCAGAATTGTTTCCATTTGATGAATTAGACAAGAGATGATTAGTTTCAAGATAATCATTAAGGTTTAGTTTCTAAGAGTAAGTTTGTGTTTTCTTCTCAGAATAACCTTTAGATAGGAATTATAATCTTACTAGCACATATAGTGTAGCATCTCTAAGTTCACTTACCCTAGTTTGACAATTCAGTGTTTTTAGGTAATTAAAAAAATATTTAATATAACAACCTGACAGAGACCTTGAGTCCATGCGTTGTTCCAACAGTGCTCAGCCCAAAGAAAGATGGAGGCTAGAGGATGTGTACAGACTCAAGAGCGATCAATAAGATTACCATCAGATATAGATTTCCATTGCCAAGGATGGATGATTTGATGGATTGCTTGAGTGGAGCAATATTTTTTTCAAAGATTGATTTGAAAAGCAGATATCATCAAATTCGTATGAGAGAAGGTGATGCATGGAAGACAACATTCAAGACGAATGAAGGGCTATATGAATTTCTTGTTATGCCATTTGGATTAACAAATGCGCCTAATACTTTCATGAGATTGATGAATGAAATCCTGAAGGAGTTCATCGGGAAATTCCTCATCATATATCTTGACGATATATTGATTTTTAGCAAGACAGAAGCAGAACACTTAAAGCATTTAGCTACAGTGATGAGGAGGTTATAGGAAGAGAAATTGTTGATAAATATGAAGAAATCATCATTTATGAGGATGGAACTCATTTACTTGGGTTTTGTTATCTCTGCAAATGAGCTAAAGATGGATCCGGAAAAGGTAGAAGCGATTAAGAATTGGCCATCACCGAAAAATGTGTTTGAAGTTTGAATCTTCCATGGTTTAGCAAGTTTCTACAGGAAATTCATCCAAAATTTTAGTGGGATTAGTGCACCAATGATGGATATGGTAAAGAAAAGACATAAATCTTTTCATTGGATAGAAGAAGTAGAGAAAAGTTTCAATCTGTTGAAGAAGAAGATCACAAAGCAACCAATTTTGGTTGTGCCAGATTTCAGCAAGACATTCCAGGTCAAGTGTGATGAGAGTGGATTCACAATTGGAGCAGTCTTGAGACAAGACAATAGGACAGTTGCAGACTTCAGCAAGGATTTGAATGAAGTGAAGATTAAGTACTCCACATATGACAAAGAATTTTATGATGTCATATAAGTGCTGAAGAAATGGAGACATTATTTGGTTCCTAAAGAGTTTGTTTTGTACAACGACAATAATGCTTTGCAATTCGTGACTCAATAGGACAAGTTGAACCAAAAGCATGAAAAATGGGTTGAATACATGCAGAATTTTACTTTTGTGATTAAGCATATTTCTGGAACTGCTAACAAAGTTGTTGATGCTTTGAGAAAGAAATGTTTTCTTATGAAGGAATTCAGAGTCAAAACTTTGGGTTTTGATAACCTCAAAGAGATGTACAGGGATGATCCAAATTTTAAGGAAGCATATGAGGCATCTGAGAATCCAATTCTCAGGGACAGAAGCCAATGGACTGAATATATGATCCAGGATGGATTATTATTCAAGGGCAATCAACCATGTATTCCAAAATGCTCCATGAGGAAGAATTTGCTGAAGGAAAAACACAGTGGAGGATTGGTTGGACACTTTGGTCAAGATGAGACGTTCTCAAAGCTGAATGACTCATATTTTTGGCTAGGAATGAGGAAATATGTTAAGAAATTTGTGGACAGATGCAGATTTTATCGGCGCACTAATGGAAGAAAGCAGAACACAGGGTTATACCATTCATTACCCATACCAGAAAGGCCATGGGATGCAGTGAACATGGATTTTGTATTAGGGATGCCAAGAACACAAAGAGGATGTGATTCATTCTTTGTGGTAGTCGACAGATTTTCCAAGATGGCACATTTCATACCATGCCATAAAACTAGCGACACAACTCATATTGTGAACCTGTTTTTCAAAGAAGTTGTCAGACTTCATGGCTTGCCAAGGAGTATAGTTTTAGATCGCGATACCAAGTTCGTGGGACATTTCTGGAGGACTTTATGGAAGAAGATGGGGAAAAGTTTATCTTTTAGCTCAGTTTATCATCGTCAGATGAATGGGCAGAGATAATTCGTAAACAAAAGATTGGGAGATTTACTGAGAATCCTAGTGACTGAACACCACAGATAGTGGGATCACATTCTGCCACAGGCGAAAT
This sequence comes from Picea engelmannii, assembly GCA_009831015.1. Taxonomy (NCBI): domain Eukaryota; kingdom Viridiplantae; phylum Streptophyta; class Pinopsida; order Pinales; family Pinaceae; genus Picea; species Picea engelmannii. The sequence goes on along the minus strand of WSFP011529966.1, from coordinate 6,510 downwards.
TTGATTATAATGATTAGATCAATAGAAACACAGGGCATAGTCCATTCCAAATTGTCTATGGAATGCATCCAAGGGGAGTTTCTGAATTGAGAGATTTAGAACAAAATGAATTCAGGAGTGCTAGTGTAGAGGACTTTGCAGAAGTGATGAAGGAGCTTCACAGTCGAATTAAGGAGAGATTACATAGTTCAAATCAGGATTAAAAGTGTAGAGCAGATCAACACAGGTGAGAAATTCAATTTGAAGTTGGTGATCTGGTTCTTGCACATATGAGAAAGGAGAGGTTCTCGAGAGGAACATATAATAAGTTAAAGATGAAAAGGATTGGACCATGCAGAGTCATGAAGAAACTTGGGGCAAACACACATGAGATTGAATTACCCAATGGGGTCAGAATTTCACCAATATTCAATGTCACGGATTTGTAAACTTACAAAGTTGAAGAAACAAGAACAGAGGATGAACAGACAGAGGTTCAATGAACTAAACAAATGCCTGTAGCTGAAAAGACACAGATAGAAATTATAATTGACAAGAGAGTCAGCAGGAAGACCAGGAGAAAAGAGTATTTTGAATACTTGGTTAAATGGAAGGGACATCCAGTTGAAGATGCCAGCTGAGAAGATGAAGCAGAAATTCAGAAGCATGGATAGACCATGCAAGATCTCATGAACATGAGTTCATGAAAATTTTCAAGTGAGGGAGTATGATGCAGGAGCATCGTAAACAGTCAAGCGAGTGTGGAGGCGAAAGACAACTGGAAAGCGCAACACACATTTTTCACGTTTTGAAATGTTTTGAAAGTTTAAGGGAGAGGATATAAATGTAATATCTAGAAGCATATTTGCATTTATGCCTGGCTGTTGAAAATAGATAGTGAGCGATTTGCTCTCATCTGTCAATGTAAAAGGAATTTAAGCCTAGTTAATGAAAGTAGGTAGGTTTGAATTAATAGATTAGACAGTTTAGAGAGTAGGAGGGAAAACGGATATAGACACCCTCACCATTGTATCATTGTAGTATTGTATTATTAGCATAGCAAAAAAGAAGAGAGCTGCAGAGAGAGAGAGATGTAGAAAATCCCTTGTACAGGAGCTTGGATTAATATAAGAAGTTTTGAATCAGACTCATGGTGTTATGATGTTTTATGTGTTTACATGTTGAATGGTATGCTAATAGTTTTTTTATTCTCTCTATTATGCATTTGCTTTAATACTGTGTGAATGTATGATTTCATGTTAAATATTTGAAGTCTGAGAGAGAAGGAGAATGAGTTTCAATTGTTTCTCTTCCTGAGTGAGAGTTCCTGGAAGGAGTGAAGTGAAACGTCTACAAGGAGTGTGTTGACAAAGGTTCATAGTTTATCTCTGAAATCTCAGGAGGGATACTGTTGTTCTCATTCCAATAGTAGTGCAAGTGAAGCACAAAAGTTGTGCAAGGTGTGCGTAGGTTGGTTGAAATCTCAGGACTTATCAACCAAGAGGAGAGTTGAAGTACTGCTATTGCAGGAAGTGCACAGAGTCGAAAGAATCAAATACTCAGAAGTATTTGAAAGTCTTTCGCAAGGAGTGCGTGCAGGGGTCCTCTTGAGACTTGAGTAGCAAGTAAAGCTCAGGAGGGTTAACACCATTGAAGTGTTCAAAGGAGGACGAAGATTGAAATACTTCAAAGGGAGACGAGGGTCAAATTCATCCAGCAGAATTTAAGTTCCAGTGGAAGAACCTTGGTTTATTTCGCAAATGTTGTCCAGGAGCAACAAGCAGTCCAAATTCTCTGTGGAGAATTCACGACGTTGCGAGGACCGTGGGATTCCAGGGAAGCTGCAAGATGGATAAGCATTGGATGAATCCATCCTTCGGGAGGTAAGAATCAATGTGGACCATGGATTGTGATTTACATAGGTCTTTAGATCATTTCAGCATTTCAGGGATCTTGACGACAAGGACCAGAGTGCAGTGGAACGAAAGTCCCAAAGTCGTGAGTTGAGATAGGAATTGGAGGGGAGTTTCGGTATTTCGGCACTTCGAGTGTTGGGAAGCGGAGAAGGCATCATTTTGGGAGAAAAAATGCAAAAAATTGGGAAGAATGACAGGTGGAAAGGATCCGTTTCAGAGATAGAGGACAGTGGAGAAGATGTGTGGCACACTTGTCACCAGGTGGAGTCAAGCATCGTTGACTATTTCGAGGTTTCGTAGGTTGGAGAGCTGAAAGCCTTGCATCAGGATTCATGAAGTCACGAAGTCCAAAACTCCGAATAGGTGGAGAGTTCTATGAGAAGCCAACCTTTGCTAACTAGATTTCAGAGAATCGACATTTCGGGTTTCGGAGGGTTCAGGAGATGGAAACTCGACAACAGAAAATGCGATATTGTGAAACCCAAAAGCCCAAATTAGGAAGGTCATGAATTTGTTTTTCTCAATGAGACTTGGTTGATGCCTGGTGTTTGATTATGTGGGCACACTCATAAGGACCTGTGGATTGATTCGTTTAAGGTTTTGATAGAGATCTGAAAGAGCCACTTCAACTCAAGGATATTTGAACGATCCTGTGTGTGGATCTCGACCTGTGGGTTGGGGGTTTGCACCAGCTACCTAGGGGGGCATACAAAACCTTTAGTCTTATTGTTGTAGTCTTCCTTAACACTTCCAATTGTCAATTTTTTATGATTTTGGATTAGAACTTTTATCGACCTTACACCAGGACAAAGCCACTCATATTTTGGATCACATGTAGAAGTGGTGTAGACAAAATAGGTTGATCAAGACCTGCATACCCCTAGAATTCCTTCTAGAGTGGTTCCTTAAGTCTCTACAACCTTGTATTTTGAAGGATATTTCTACATCCAGGGTTACATATGAGGAAGAAGTGATTTTTAAAGCCCAACAGTTAGATATTATATATGCTTAGTTTGGGATGTTATACGAGATTCTTCCAAACACACCAAGGTCAAACTATGACCCTAGACAAAAGCCAGGGCCTCATGTTGATGTCATTGTAGGCTCCACCAATGTGAAATCTATAGACTCGATGATAATCCATTTGAAAGAGTTGTCTCTAAATCAGTTTGTAGGAGGGCCAACTTCATCTGTGTCCTGAAATCCCACTCATTCGGTGGATGTACATTCCATGTAATCATTGACCGAACCAAATGGTAACCAACAACTAGGTGGGAATAAGAAGAAAATATGTGATAATAATCGTAAGGGTGGGAAGAATAATAATAAACCCAAGGACAATGGTAATAATGAGAAGATGAACAATAATGTTGGTGATGACAAGAAAGAAAGGTAGAAGGTGAAATTTGCCTGTGAGATTTCTACAGACGATCACCTTAACCATTTAAGCCCCAAAATTGTGGAAGTTGTGAAGCTTTTATCTCTATCGCTCGTCGTGCTGACGAATCCTTTCCCACCTAACTAGCACATGGCCTCGAGCTCCTCAAATGTCGAAAATGTGGCGAGTGGTAGTAAAAACGCATCGACACAAGACGATAATCATTTATGCATCAATATGGTCAAATCTAAGGTTAATGTAGCTACTCAGTCTCATGATTACAGTTCTCCACAAACTGTACCTGGTCTAGAGTCTCCTTCTCATATCGAGACACCTTTGCAGATCAAAAAACTAGAGCCACCACCTCATATTCCAAAAGGATTACTCAAGCACTCTACCCACAATCCTAATGCTAGAGCCGCCTAGAATTACTCTATTGTTAAGGACCTGGGTCAAACCCCTTGTGCGATGTTGGATCTGGAGGTACTCCAAACGTGTCTTTCACAGAGTAATTCCTTGCTATGTACATTAATAGATCTAGATCCTAGTGTCTCAAATGTTATCAAGTTTGATTTCATAGATGTGAATCCTCGCTTGCCTTACCATGTGGCATTCCAAATCCACATGGGTTACTCAAAATATACCATCAAGCATACTATCGTCAATGAAGGTGCTGCAACATGTGTGATGTCCTTGGTTTATTGGAAATCCCTTGGCTCTCTGACTCTTTCTTAGTATCCGACCATGTTGACTGCTTTTGACATTCGTTCCTTCCTCCCTCATGGTATTCTTCCTACCTTTTCGGTCCAGTTGGGTGGGAAGACAGTAGAGGTGGATGTCGAGGTGGTTGTTGCACCCCTCGATTATAACTTGTTACTATGATGCAATTGGACTTATGATATGATTGCAATTGTATCATTTATCTTCCATACTCTTTGTTTTCCTTACAATGGGAATATAGTGACGATCGATCAGTTGTCCTTTGTGTATGCTAGTCCAAGCACATTTGTTAGATAGTTCTCAAATGGAAACAAATAACATTGGTGTCAGGATATATTCATCCCTTATGGGTACCTTCGACTTCTTGGCACCGTTTCACCATTTTTACTCCATCTCCAGTAGGCTTGTTTCGTCAGACAGGTTTGTTCCTTTACACACTTCCTATTTTAACGATCCTTGGACCCTACATACCTCGACTACATATTTTGAAGGTCAGTGACATACTGGAATGGCCATGCCACTATCAGTAGCAGAGACAGTGTATCAATATGTTATTGACTCTTCTGTTGATCCTAATCATGTTACCTCGCAGATGGATGAGGAGGATCTTGTTCTTGAGCCCGTGTGGTCCACTTCGTCATCTTGCTAACATGATTTCCTCGATGATACTTTACCTTAGGGTGAAGCCATCGTCAAGGCGATGAATGGTTCTGACAAACCTTGGGATGGTATGCATCACCGCTCTTATTTTCTCTGAGAGCTTGCTAGAATCAAATAAGATGACTTTAGATCTACTTTGAGTGAGATAGTCGGTCACACCATAGTTCCACTTGATGCGCATGACATTTATGCCGAAGGAAACATGGAAAGTATCTCACCTACCATCATGATCGATATCTCATGTATCCCTAGTGTTATCCCCTAGATTATGTATAACTAAGGATATTATGTCTCGAGGCCCATAGGTCCTAGACATGAAGTACCGAGAGCCAGATCAACTTGATCATGTCCTTAGAGGGCCCATCCTTTAATTCTTCAGTGCCTCCACTTTGTCAGCAGAAGAAACATCCATCACCTCGGCCTGGTCCTATAGCAGATATGGATCTTTCTCCATGAGTTAATGAGTCTGGGTATCATGTTATGTTTCAGTCTAATCCTCAAAGCCTTTGAATATGTGCATTTAATTCTTTTTTCTTCTAATGGGTTCTTGGATCTTATGATTTTCCACTTGAACATACTTGGGGGAATGATAGGATGCCCTAGTACGATGGTACCCATAGGATTTAGTTTTCCATTGGGGGGTTCATGAAATTCCATCATTCGCTCCCACCATACTTACTACTTTTCACCTTTTTCCCAGCCATCCATCCCATTACACTGGTCCGGGAATTGGGTTGGTCAAATATCTAATAGTTGTACCTTGCCTTGTGGGAAGAAGGGGATAAATTCCCAGATGGTAAAAGTAGTTGGAAAAAGATAAGAGCCAAAAGAATGAAACCTTGAGATTCTTTGCCTAGGGATCCCTAAGAAAGCAATAAAAGTCTTCTCATCAAGAAACAGAGGGACCCATAAAAAATAATAAAACAATACCTAGTTATAGGATAGGGTTTATCATCACGAGCTAACCTTCACATCTCCATGAAATTATTGTGGATAACATTTCCACCACTAGTCACCACACTAGGGAAGTGTCCCTTAACTAGCCTCTTGAAAGAAAAAGAAATAAGAATAAAAGATAAAAGGAATGAATGGGCTTGGAAACATTTGCATCCATGACATGTGTAGCTCACCCTCTTCAGAGGCACCCACAGGTAATCCATACATTTCACTACTATCATAGCACCCCTTTCCCAGACATCCCTTACCACCTCATCCACTCACATGTCATAGGTTTGAATTCTCCTAGAAACATCCCACATCCAATGAGCATTAGCCCAATATGGCGTCCTAACATTTCCTCCAAACTTGGCTTGTAGATTAGTATAATGTCTTTGAGCACTTGTTTGGGTAAAGGGGGTTTTATGCACATGTTTAATAAACTTTATGATTAGATGTGATTGACATTGTTATGATCCATGTGACTTATGATCCCATGGAGGGCGTATCTATTGATGTTGCAGGGCCACACCTGATGGACATGTACCTTGATGGATAGGTACACATGAGGAGATGATTAGTTCGGGCCTCTTTGGGGATAAAATCCCACCAGATGGATGTTGAGACCCCAGCAGGGGGCAGATAACGATCACAGGATTGCATCAGAGAGAGAGGAGGACGTTTCACCAAGGGCATCTTGGCATGTTGATTAAGGTTGATTGTCATTGATGTCAACCCTTGAAGAAAGTCTGGTATCGAATTCTGGTAGCAAAAAGTTTTGGGTAATGGACCCAAGGTTTTTTTATGTATAATGGTATGAGTTTTAATATATTTTAAGGTAATACTATTCTATATGGATAGTACATTTCATGCCATTTTTGGTGGTATGTGGAACGTCACATAACTCCTCACAGTTTAAGA
>WSFP011529965.1:0-12095 GCA_009831015.1 Picea engelmannii | reverse complement strand
TCTCGAAACGTGGAGGTCAAAGTAAGTTTCCTCCAAAGGGATTTTGAAACACCCCACCATTTTCTTGACGAAACTATCCACTCCCATTTAATTTCAATGAGGTTGGTACACACCCTCAATCTCTCAAAAAACCACATCTAAAAAAAAAATTTAAAAACTCACTAAGTTTTCCTCCACAGGAGGTGCCAAAAGAAATTTATTAGTCTAGGTAGGATTTCAGGGATAAGCATCCAAATAACTCCCTGTTATCTGGTTCTCACATTGTCAAAACAATAGAAGTTGTCAAATAGGGAACTGAAAATCCTCCAAGTCAAGTGTTCCTAACACCATAAGGCAGGGAGATACTTGTGAAGGGTTGAAGGCTGAGGTCCAGTTGTTTTGTGCATCCCCCCTTGAGGCACCCACCTCTTGGACGAGATCCAACCCATGACCCATTTCTTAGGCCGAAAATCTAAATGTCGCACTTCGACCGAGGTACCTAGTGACCAAATTTTAGGACATCTACCCAGGTGGCAATTGTGGGCTACAATTGCACCTTGAACGGATTTTGTGTGGCTATTGGGAAATATCACCAACTCTTTCGGGATATGCCCCCTTTACCCCTCATTATAACTGATTATTTCATCCTTCACTAGTTTCTCTTTCGGTGACTTCAAACCCCACTGTTGAGTACTATTGGAAGGTCCAGTGTTATTTGAGAGGAAGGACGTTACATCTTTTAGGACACAAGCATTTGTTTTCTTTGATTTCCCAGCGGAAAAAACCCACTTATCCACATATATGCTTCTTTTTCAAAACACTTTATGTATGATGCACTTCTGATTACATTTTGATTTAGATATATATCGTGTTAAGTTCAAAATTTGCAACAAAGGCTCTTGTTTATTTTCTCTCATCACAATTTGCACACACCCAATCAGCTAGTTGGACATCATAGGGGACCCACAAAACCCCCGTCGTTCCAGATGCTTGCTAAACCTCCCTCCTATTTTAGGGGGAGTTCCTAGTCTTGCCAACTCATCGGCCCCACCTTCTCACACTCCAATGAGTGTCACTGTCTTAGGATCAGCTTTGCTTGGTTCCACATTACTTGGGTCCACTTCCCAAGTCCCTCCGTTCACTTTCTCTCCTTTACATGGAAGCAGGGGGCCAACTTCCTCTCAAAGAGGAAGTACCAATCCACTTAGCCCCCCTCAAGGGTCAGGTTCACTGAACACTCACACCATGGCTGGAACTAATCCTCCACCAACACTCCTGATTCCATATTTGGCCTCTCTTAACATACCAGATATAAGAAAACTCACAAATGATCCTATATTGCATGACCCCACATGGCCTGCAATGCGCACCAAACTACCTTCAGACATACCCAAGTTTGAAGGAAAGACAGGATGTGACCTTGCCAACCATGTCATGAATTTCCACTTATGGTGCTCTTCCAATAGCATTATGGATTATTCCATCCAACTACGATTATGTCAACGCACACTCACTGGCCCATCAGCCAAATGGTATGTAGACAAAAAATCGGGGTCCCATACGACTTTAGAGTCCTTGGCCAAAGCATTTTTGACCTTCTTCCAATTACCCATCTGCCACGACAATGGTCTTGAACTACTCTCTAATTTCAATCAAACTTCAGCCACACATATCGTTGATCACATTCACAAGTGGCTTAGACGACGTAGTTTGTGCAAAGATGAAACCACCAAACAACAGTGTCTTGACTGGTTTCTTAGATCACTTGTCTCTCTCCTCAGTAAAGATGTAACTTCCACCTTCCCTCAATTAGAAGAAGAAGCGATCAGTAAGGCTCAACAATATGACCTCATCTATTCACAATTAGGGTACTTATACACAGTACTTCCTGATCTCCCAAAACCTGTGCCATTCGGTCAAGACAAACCCGAGATGTCTCACTCAGCAGACGGATTGATTGGTAATACCACGCACCACAGTCCACAACCCCAACCACCACCAATGTATGGCACACCTCAATATTCATTGGCATATGGGGGAACCTATTATTACCCCCCACCCCCTTATCAACAACCATACCCTGTTGATATTCCTCCACCCATCAGTGGGCCACCGCCGGAACCCCCAATACACCCACCTATCCAAACAAGTTATGGTACCCCTCTATCTCAGCTTATACTCTAAGTACTAGCGAAAGCGCCATGCCTTCCTATGTACCTTACGGATCACAACTCCCACAAAATCCATACTTTCCATTCCTTGGTCCTCCACAGCCCATGGATCCCCCACACCCTCACACTGGGGTGACTTTTGTTCAACCCTCTCCCCTTCAGCAATATCAAAATTTTGAACAACTGAATACAGCAAATCTGACCCACCCGTCGAATAATGCCAAAAAGAAAGGAAGAAACAAGAACAATAACAACACAGGCCAAGGCGGAAATCCACCCCAACAAAACCAACCTATTGGGGGCAACCATAATCAAGGGAATCAGAACCCCCAGGGGGGAAATAACAACAGGCGTCAAGGGAGAACTAACAATACTATTAAAACCACCTTCCCTTGTTCCCTTTGCGGTGAGTTCGGTCATTATACTCATCATTGCCCCCAAATCGCTGATTTTAAATGGTTGAAAGACTCAGGCAGTCTACCACATCCTCCAGCACCGCCTGCCCCTCAACAGGCCCGACAACAATACATGAAACAACCCCCCCCAGCCATGCTGCAAAACCCCATTCCACACCAAGGCGTGATGAACACCCAACAAGAGATGCAGCCTACCCCACCACAGTTGGGGCAGTATTTCAATCCAAACAATCCCACAGATCGTACTATCCTCCTCACCAGTGAAGAACAAATCCTTCTGCAAACACGTAATCGTCAATACCACGCACCCACTGAGTCTCCTCCCATTCCCCCAGAAACAGTCCCGGCACCAACGTGACCCCCGTTGGTGATTCCTCACCCTAACGCAGAACCACCTCTTTGCATCCCTCGCATCCCATTGCATAGGAATGTACACAACCCCCAGGCTAGGGCAGCTCATAATTATAGTTTGGTCGATGACTTAGCACAATCCCTGGCTGCCATGTCAGTCTTAGAAGTCCTTCAGACTTGTCCCACTCAGCGAAAATCATTACTTTTCGCCTTGGGGGCAGTCGACCCCATGGATACTCGACTCATCACATTTGATCTCGACAACGGAGAACCTTGCCTCCCCGCTCTAATTGCTTTTCAAATCCCAGTAAAAATTTGGAACATTACAGTTCATCGGTGCATCATCGATGAAGGATCATCCACATGCATCATGTCCAAGTCTGTATGGCAGAAACTTGGTTCCCCTGAACTCATCCCATCTGCCATTACCTTAATAGCTTATGACAGACGACCATTGTCTCCTGAAGGGCTCTTCCAAAATTTCCCTGTAGAACTCGGGAGCAAGACTATTCTTATCGACATTGAAGTTATCGACGCCCCACTCGATTACAATATCTTGTTCGGTCGTAGCTACATGTATGCTATGAAGGCAATTGCCTCTTCCGTCTTTCGAACAATGATGTTTCCCCATAACGAGAAGATCATTACCATTGACCAAGTTTCACATTATGAGCCCAACCCTTCTGCCAACATCGATAACATTCTCCCTCTCATCCACACGAGTCATGACGCATACCCACTCATTGAAATGGGTCCCGGAATTTTCAAAGACCCATCATTGTTAGGAACTTACCATGGTGCACCACCGCTCCTTCATCCTTCCAATCAGGTATGCGTCGTATCATCCAATGGAACTGACATAGAGGATACCCTTCCTCCTAAGGAGGCTTCTATCATATCTGACGTCCCACTAGTCACAGAGTTCCCCCCTCATGAACCTTTTGCGAACTCGTCGAATCCACCATTTCACGATTTAACCTCTCCCCAAGGCCATATCCCAGTTTGGGAGACAGTTCCCCAAGCCATTACTCAAATCCCCTTCTTCTACCCTCCACCTGGCGTACAAGCTTTCCAAGTAGCCGCAACGCTTACCCTCCCTAATATGGTGTTAGCAATTCCAATTTGGTATTTACATCCACCAGAGATGGTCCCCCAACCATCCCTTTCCCCCCAAACGGAAGGAATCCCAATGACAATTCCCATACTCACTCCCACCATACCCTCTATACCCCCACTCACTAACCTCCCTGCCACAGCTGGGGGCAGGCAAAAGAAGAAGGAGCCCACAGCTCCACTTCCCCCACACGTCCAACCTCCTTGCGTGCTATGTGAGAAAGATGGACACCAAACCAACAACTTCCCATCTCTACCCGAGTTACGAAACCTGATTCCACTCAATCAAACACCATCAACGCTCGCCACTGTAGCAAGTATTGCTGCTACCACCCCTCACTCAAGTAGCAAAGGGTTGTGAACCAAAATCGCTTGTGCTATATGTTCAAAATATGGCCATTATACACACCATTTCCCAGCACTACCATGCTTCCGGCAAACATTAGTCATAGTATGCCAAAGCTTCCAGAATGAACCCAATCCAGCTACATCATCCCTACCAAAAATCATTGACATCCATTATGTCACGACTTCAGTCAATGAACGTATGAGATGCCCTTGCTCTCTATGTGAATCCTTATATCATTTTACATACCAATTTCCTATGATCATTGAATACAGGCAACGCCAATTGACTCTAATTCAAACCCCTGCGCCTCCTACAGAATCGATGGTTGACCTTACCTCATCACTAGAGATTCTTCATATCATTTCTCCTAAACCTGAGGCACTCCCAACTCCTCCATGGTTCTTGGATGACTTATCCGAGGATTCACCCCCAAATCCCCCCAATTCTCCCATTCATTTCCCTACGAAAATTTTACACCCACCTACCACTGGTACTCCTCAATACTTCGATATTTGGTTTATGTCAAGTGAACCATCGCAATCCCATTGCGTCGTTCCCCCTACTTCTTCATCACCCAAGGACAACCACACGGCGACAGTCACCGATATCACTCTTTACGATCCCTTGTATTCCCGCCAATTCCACTGTGATGAGGAAATACTTGAAGAGTTAAACACCCCCGACTACCCATGGGATGTGCTACACCACAGAGCGCTCTTCTTTCCACAGGAAGCCTCCACGCCTCCTAACCAACACCCCATATACACGATCGAAACCAAGGATTTTATCCCATCAGGGCATATCGACTGGTTCAACAACCCCATTCTTGCACCTGATGCTTTTGAAGAAGGCAACATGGCCAACATTTCCCCAACCATCAAAATCGATATTTCCATCAAAAATGGAGTCGTCGAGGAAATCACCATTGGCGCCGCATGCACTCCTCAAGAAATCACCGCCTATAAATCCCTCTTCCAAGAATATCGGGATATTTTTTCCTGGTCATACACAGAGATGCCTAGCCTTGATCCCTCTATTGTCGAACATCACATCGACACATGGCCTGACATTACACCAGTTCATAAAAAACAATGCCCGCTACACCCATCCAAAGCAGCGACCATTAAAGCCGAGATTGACAAATTACACGTGGTTGGGTTCATCTACCCCATCGCCTATACCTCGTGGGTTTCCAACCTTGTACCTGTTAACAAAAAACAGGGCATTGTCCGCGTCTGCACGGACTTTCACAATCTCAATCACACATGTCCCAAAGATAACTTTCCAACACCTTTCATCGATCAAATTATCGATGACTACGCAGGCCACGAGGCTCTATCCTTCATGGACAATTTCTCTAGTTATAATCAAATCCAAATCCACCTAGCCGATCAATACAAAACCACATTCACTACCCCTTGGAATACTTTTGCATATCGTGTCATGCCTTTTGGCTTAAAGAATGCTGGCGCAACTTTCCAATAGGCTATGACATACATTTTTCAAGATCTGGCTCATATCATCCTCGCATACTTAGACAACCTCATAGCTTGATCTAAGAAACGCACCCAACATCTTGATGATTTATGGATCATCTTCCAACGGTGTCATCAGTACAACATCAGATTGAACCCCCTCAAGTGTGTGTTCTACATCACTGCGGGGCGCCTCCTCGGATTCATTGTTTCCCAAAGCAGTATTACTGTGGACCCCCTTAAATTCCAAGCCATCACAGAAATTCCACCCCCTGGGAATTTACGTCAACTCCAAAGCCTACAAGGAAAAGCTAACTTTTTACAACGATTTGTCCCAGACTATGCCACTTGAGCACATGGTTTCCTTCGCTTACTCCGCCATGAAATCCCATTTCACTAGGATGAACATGCCCAAAAATAATTTGACGATATTAAAATGGCTCTCTCCAACGCCCCTTTAATTAGTGCACCCAACTATAATCGTGACTATATCCTCTACATATCAGCATCATCTGTCTCAGTAGCAGAAGTTCTCGTTCAAATCGACGATGATGATCGTGAGCATGTCATTTACTACGTTAGTAAAAACCTCTCAGGGCCACCCTTGAAGTACAAACACAAAGAGAAACTAGCCCTTGTAGTCGTCCTCACAGTCCAGAAATTGCATCATTACATTCTGCTTCGAGCGACTAAAGTCGTCGCAAATCCCAACCCCATGCAATACTTGCTCAGCCGTCAGTAAATTAATGGCAAATTTTTTCGATGGATCGTTATCCTTCAGAAGTACGATCTTGAATTTTCAACACCCAAGAGCAAGAAATCTCTTGTCCTCGCCGAACTGGTCATGTCCTTCCCCTCTGATACTACCAGTACCCCCATCAATACCAACTTCCTCGATGAACATCTCTTTTACATCACTTCAGATGATCCTTGGTACGGTGACCTCCTTGTCTACCTCTGAACCCAAAAGTTTAGTAACCACCTTTCAAGAGATGACCACTGTCGTATTCGCCACCAAGCCCCCCGCTATCTCCTCATCGGAGATATCTTATAACGGTGAGGGATCGACACCATACTCCATCGATGCTTGACTATTGATGAGGCCAATAAAGTCTTGAATGATTTCCATAGCGGCGCGTGCGGGGGCCATCTTTCGGGAATGTCCACTACTCAGAAAATCATCCGAGCATATATTTTTGGCCCACATTGTTTCACGATTGCATTCATGCCGTGAAGAAATGCGATAAATGTCAGCTTTCCGCCAACAAAGAACGAGCACCACCTTCTCTTCTCCACCCAGTCATTACTGTAGGCCCCTTTTGTAAATGGGGCATCGACTTCATGACTTGTAATCCCCCATCCAACAATGGACACAAATACATTGTTGTCACAGTCAATTACTTCACAAAATGGGCTGAAGTTATGCCCACCTTCAACAACACCGCTGACACTGCAGCGCGTTTTTTCTTTCATCACGTCATATCCCACTTTGGGGTACCACTCCAACTAGTTTCCAATCATGGGAAACATTTCGAGAATGAGATTTCCGTCGAACTCTCATCTCGGTTGGGATTCTCCCACGAGTTTTCCTCACCATATTACCCTCAGTCTAATGGACAGGTCGAAGCAGTCAACAAGGTCCTCAAGACCATGTTGCAGCGCATGGTTAACAAACATAAGACCAATTGGCATCATATGTTATTTTCTGTGTTATGGGCTTACCGTACAGCCATGAAAATGGCCAGTGGTTTCACACCATTTCATCTAGTCCATGGGGTCGAGGCCACTCTTCTGATCGAGTGCGAAATTACCACCTTACGTGCCGGAATTGAGCTATTACCCGACACTACTCCAATGGAGCATCGTTTGTTGAACTTAGAGTCCCTGGATGAAGATCGTCGATCTTCATTACAGAAAAATGAGGCAACCAAAAAATGGTCAAAGGCCACCTTTGATCGCCATGTCAACCTTCGCTCATTTCACGAAGGCGACCTCGTCCTTGCTTACGATATCACTCACGATACCCTCGGTCATGGAAAATTTGAGTCACTATGGCACGGCCCCTACATTATCCAACATTGCCTCACCAAAGGCGCATACATCCTGACCTCTCCCAAAGGCCTCTCTCTCAAAGAACCCTTCAACGGGTTATACTTAAAGAAATTTTACGCCTAAGCATATCCATTCTACATTAGGTTATTTATTTTATAGTGTTTTTAATCTTTTTTCCATCCCTCACATCTAAAGTATCATTTGTGTTATTGACATATGCTTCCTCCACTGGCCTACCACATCGGTTACGCTGACGGTGCCAGCCGGTGGACACAAAATCTCGCTTCAGCAGCTTGGGCCCTCTATACCCCCTCACATGAACTGCTCCACTCTAGCGGAATATGTTTGGGTTCAGAAACCAACAACCAAGCTTAGTACACTTCCAGCATTGGCCTCCTCGCCGATGCCCGTCATCATCATATTCATCACCGTAGCATCTTTCTTGACTCTCAACTAGTCATCCTCGAGCTCAACAATGTGTACCGTGTCCGCGATCCTTGCCTCTTTCGCAAATACTTGCAAGTTAGACTTTTATCTCAACATTTTGATTTCATTACATTTACACATATTCCAAGACGATTGAATCAAATTACATATAACTTAGCTAACATTGTGTTATATTGGCATATATCACATCAAGATACCTCTACACACACATAAAACTATCAAAAACCTGTCACAACATATATAGATTAGACATCATCAACACATTAAAAAACACATGTAAACATCACAAAGACCCAAAAAATGTATACTCATATATATATAAATCGGTCACCAGTGCCATCAAAATGTTTTACATACATACATCACATACAAAATCTGCAGGCCAGTGGAGCACCTCGGTACAAAATTGGTCTCACTACACCAAAATGGGCTCACCAGCCTATATACAAAATACAACCATACATAGAGCGACACTCAAGGTGCCTATAGTGCACCACCTCCTACCCCTCCCTCAGGCAGTGGTGCCCCACCCACTACTAGTCCCTCCAAACTGGGAGGTAACCATCCGGTCATCGCAGCACCTGCTACTGCTTCTTGCCGCACCACGGCCCGCCACATCAATGGAACTCCCACACACTACTCTAGGATTCCCTCATCCTTGATGCACGACCACATGCCCTCAGGCATTCCCTATAGCACCACCTCCAGGTGGTGGAGAATATCCTCAAAATCTCCCCCGACCTCCACCGAAGGAGCATGCGATGACCCAGCACCAGGGTCATCAAAATAGTGTCTCTTGGTTGCTCTCTCGTCACCAACTGGTCTCACCTCGGTGTCCTCGCACCAATGTCTCTCTCCTGTCCGCGGCCCTCCCTACGGTGGTCTCCCCAGCTCTTGGCGAGCTGGCGCTCTCATCAACTCAACCTCGTGCCCGTGAGGTCCCACATCTAAACATACAAACAACCAAACGATAGTATCAACATCTATACAAAATACATATGTCATGTTATCTCAAAAAACAACATATCAAACTCATAAACATACCTCGGTGATCAAACACCTCCCCTGGAGGTAACACCATGTCTGGATCACACCGGAAGTCAACACCATAGTATGGATACTACATTATAACCTACGGCATCTGCCGCCACACCTGTGTCGCCTCAGCCATGAAAAAATGGCCTCCCTCGCCACCACCGTGGCGAACCAAAATCATCGACCACCGCCTCAGTCGCGGCTCTCATGCACCAGGAGCGCCCAATAAAATTCTAGGGCGCAACATCAGCACCCTCTCCAAAAACCAGGCCACCACGATGGACCCAAAGGAAAAATACCCTAAGTTTGTAGATCGACATCTATCCAGCTTCCCTACCATCCTGGCATGCAACATCAACCCCCGGGCAAAATGCTCATTGGCCAGTGCCCTCCCCATTACCCTCAGCTGACAACCATTGATCCACTGATACATGAGGGACCCATATACCCTCACAATCATCACTGCTACACAGCGATGAGCTAAAGCATCCATCGCCCCGATAATCATGACAGACCCTGACATGTAGTTCTCCCTCGAATAGTACCTCCGGCCCAAGGTCGCTAACGACACATCTGCCGGTAGGGGCGTTCCCCGAAAAGGGAGCCCAGTCAGAAAATATATATCCTCCACCACAGTGAAGGCAATCTGCTCTCCCCACACCATAAAGCAATCCAGGTTTGGACTCCACATCCAGATCAGAAACTGCAGGAGATACTCTGGCGCCCGTATCAATGGGCACTCAAAGAACTTCAGTAGCCCACAAGCTTTCAAAGTGGCACGAACCCCCAGCTCCTCAATAGCCACGGCATCCCTCAGCTGTGACCAGTATTTCTCTTGCCAATGGACTAGAATCATGCAAATGATCGCCTGCAACCACATAATACAGTCCTAGGTCATCCATATTGACCATAAAAAACATTAAAAAAGATAAGTTTTGCACCCGTCAGCCTTGCCCCCAAGGCACGGTTGTTTAACCCACAGGCGCACATGTATGCGTGCATGTTCACCCCATAGGCGCGCCTGTCCATCCCACAAGTGCGCATATGTGTGCACCTGCCCACCCTACAAGGGCGCCTCCATGCACCCCTGTCACGAACACAGGTGCGCATCACAGCGCCTGCCCACTACACAGCCACACACCCATGTGCAGCTATGTAGGAAACAGGCATGCATATCATGCGTGCCTTTGTCCCCCCTAAGGGCACACCCATGCATGGCTATCCGGTTAACAGGCGCACACCCGTGCACGCATATTTCCATATCTCCTGTGCATTGAGGGGCCCACACCCATAAAATCCCCTGTACGGCCCTCCGTACAGGCCCTGCCCATAAATTGAAAACCTACTTCTATGCAGGATGATAAGACCACTAACCTAAAGCTTGTTGGTCCTGAATCAGCTGCCTCATCCTCCCAGAATCTCCAAATCTCCTCTGAATACCTCTTGTCCAGTCACTCTGGTAGCAAGTACAAATGAGGTGGCAATGTGGGCCCTACAACTATATATAGGCCTTTCCGCCAAACTTCCAAACACCATTTTGGGAGCTCCGGGTGTCCGTTTTTTGATCCATCTTCAGCCACGGGATTAGCATCCCATCATCTACATCAAGACAGTCCCTGGGCCAGTTTTTATCCATATCCCTCGGGGCGCCATTTTTTCATACCCCGTCCAAGTACGCATGCTCATGTTCAAAATTATCAAATAAATGCTTGTATGTTCGATTCTCTTCAGATATTGTTCACGTCGGGTACTTGGTTTTCATGTGTGCAGGTACTTGGTAATCATGCATCAACGCAACCCCTTCAGGTATATAATCAGCACTGGCATGTAATCATTCCCTCTGAATCTCAATTGCATCTCCAGTCACACCCTCTGACATTTGCCTCTAGGATCCCCATCTCTGGCTCTGCAGTACCGACACCTCCATTGCATCGTAGGTACTGTCACCCGGTAGCACTCTCCCCCACATGAGTTGTCCCATTCATAGCACCCTTTTTCACTTTGACACTCATGCTTTTTTTTTTAACCCTTTAGGGATGGGAGTCTCGATAGTCTTACATCATGTTGTGAATCATCCACATACTCCTTCTCCTCATTTTGCTAGCTTTCCCAATGGACTCCCAGATTAGCTCTTCAAGGTTCTATTTTGCCTGCACCTCCATAGTATCATGAACCCTCCATTTCATCCACAATCAGTTTGCCCCTCTATGAATTTCCCTCCATTTCATCTACCTCATACAGAAACCCACCCATGGGGCCCCCACCTTCCACCAATTCTCCAAGATAATTGCACCCTAACCGGCCCAACCATATCACATTGGGGCACCCATTTCTGTATTTGTACACTCATCCCAAATTATTCTTTATTTGTTTGGTAAATTGTAAAAAGCCTTTGTTTCCAGCATTTACATACATTTTTGTCGTCACCTTTGGCGACCTTCTTCCCTTTTTGGCAAACGCAACCCATGTCACCCTTGGTTGGGGAACTCCTTATCATCTACCCATGTTAACATCGTCCATATACTCTAAGTATCCCACGGGACACTTACCTCTACCCTCTGAGTTTGTTCACTTTGTCCCGCCTCTGGCACAACTTATCCCACGTCTTGTTGTCCCCCTGACACTCGACCTAGTTGAACGGTTGCGGACACTTACACTTCGCATACACCCCCAACCAAGGGCAGTCTTGAATCTTCATACATCTTGA
>WSFP011529964.1:0-12095 GCA_009831015.1 Picea engelmannii | reverse complement strand
GAGGTACAGGTTGATGCATGGTTCAGACTTATTGGTACAGGTTTATAGCAATATATCTCACAGTGATAGTGTGACAGTGGTTCCATCATTCTACTTCTACTTCAGGGTGGCAGGACGGGGCAAGGACAGGTGGTTGTAGCCACATTTCGGTTATAGCCAAAGAACATTGGGGGTTGTAGCCTCCTTCTGGTTATAGCCAGAGATTTGGGGAGTTGGAGCTTCCCTCAGGTTGTAGCCTGAGAAACTAGGAGGTTGGAGCCTCCTTCCAGTTGCAGCTGAAAACAAAGGAAGTTGGTGCTTCCAATGAATGTAATTCTTCAAGACATATAAGAAAAAGCATTCCGTCGTTTTCTCCCGATTTGGGTTTCCACGTAAAACACTGGTGTACTATGCATGTGTGTGATTGCTTATTTATTACTGCTCATTATTGGATAATAATTCTACATTGATATAACATTTGAAGAAAATGGATTATAATTACGTTATTACTGATTCACCCCCCCTCTCAGTAATCCAACATATATCAATGTCTCCTGATCGATGGATTCTTCAAGTGTTCGACCTCAACTCCTTTATTCACACTTGTAAGAATGTACTCAGTGCCTTGATACCTACTTTCATTATCAGTAGGTTGTCTCAGATTTGTTAACGATATACCTTAATGACCAGTAATCAAACGAAGTCTCATTGTGTTCGACCTCAACTCCTTTATTCATGTGATGTATACTTGCACCTTTGGCGGATCGTGTACAAGACTTGAAGAAATCAGTTCATAGTCGCAACTTCCCTAAGTTGTTGCTATCATTCATTGGACCAATACCTATATGACTTTAGTGATCATGGGAGATCAAATTGTACTCCATTGTATACATATATCTTCAGATTGATTTTGAGACTGGTTTTCACCGGGCCTTGTTCGTGACTATGACAGCCTCTGGCATGTATTTACCTTTGTATTTCCTATTCATGCCCATGAACAATTGTTTGGTATATTTCCACATGGATCTGCAGTGTAATTCAAATTGGCAGCCATGTGCACAAAGTCATTATGGATTGTAATATTCTTATGAGAAACTAGTTCATCCAGCTGGGTCTCCATTACTCCACTTCTGGGAATTATAATGTATTTCGACCATCGCAGATACTCCTCTAACCTCACACATTAGGGGGCATCTGTTATAGAAAGATTTTCCTCACCCCATGCAACTTGCTCAGAAGGCCTTTTCCATTTCCCTATGCAGACTTGAAGTCTCTTATTGCAATCCCCAGAGCTAAAAAACATAGCTTTCCACATATAAGCACCCTAACAACTATACAACATGTGTATACACAGGTTGCACCATTACAACCCGTGCACATTGGGTTTTGTGCCCAAAAATAAAAAATGGTGTCAGGTTTCCATGTCATGTCATGAGATCCATGATCCTTGACCTTCCATATACTGGAAACGTTTGGACTCGACCCTTCAGTTCCATTTGAAGGCTATAAATGGGCCATATCCAAGATGTGGAGAAAAGGTGAAAGATCTCAACTTTGAGAGCAAAGTTAATTTGGAGAAATTATTCACTTCATATTGAGTCTGCATCCCTTTGTCCTTTTAAGTCTGAACACATTGTTCAACCCCCAAGCTCTTACCTATTTGATGAAGAACCTGATTGTCTCTCTTATATGAGCTTGCCTTTGGTGGAGGATTGAAGTGGTGGAGGCCCAACTGGAAGGGACTTGGTTTCTCGGTTCCGAACGTGACGACACGGAAGTTTGTTATTCATACACTTTTGTTGATTACATTTTAATAAAAATTCTCTTTTCTCGTCCAATTAATGTCTTGCAAATATTTGAATTATTATTCCATGGGTGTATTTGTTATGAATATTGATGGATTATGTTATTTTATGTGCTAACTTTATATATTATCACCATATGCTTGTGTATCTTGGTTGTTGAGGACAAGTTCAAGGTATATAGCTTTGAGTCAAGTGCTCAATGGTGGACTTCATTGAATGTCTAGATGAGGTAGGCTCTTTATCTTGTCTTGTTAGCATGTTTGTTTATATAGTATACATGAGATTGGAATTGATTTATGCAGTCATTTCCATCTATTGTGGTTTACCCCATGCCATAGAGTGATTTCCCTTATAGCAAAAAGCCACGATGAGCGACAACTATTGATTATTGTGGACCCTATTGCTCCCCTTTTGTGAGTCTAATAGTGGGAAGTGACGTTGGGTCCATGTGAAGGTCCACATGTTAATCAATGGTCATGTCACGTGTCACAATCATAGGCTGAGCAAGGAGAGGGTGGATAGATCTCCACCATTAACTCTGGTCCAAAGGGGTCAATCGGCCTCAGCCTGTCGAGGAGTCTTGTGATCTGATTAAGCTAGGAAGCTTAGTGCCCAATAGCCACGTGTTGCAACATGGATTGAGACAAGTGGTGGCCTACGATAAGGCCATGTACTCTGGGTTCCAACGCATGTCGAATCGGGTAAATTAGGTTTATTGAAGGTGCAAGCAGGGTTGATGCCCAACGATCCGGTGATCCGGTGTGACACCAGAAGATGTCACATAGGCAACGCCAAAGAGACAAGTGTCAGCACTCGACAGAATGAGACCAATGTGCAACAATGACGTGTACCCCACATCAGTCCCCATGGGAGGCCACGTGTCATTCAGAGGAGGTGCCACGTGTCACGCTGATTTGGAATTTTTGGACAAGGATCCATAGGGTAAATGGGTGCCACATGTTGAGTGGTACAAATGCCATGTGGCAGTCAACAATAGGGATACATGTCTTAACAAGAGGCCAGTGGTGATTTAGCCAAGTGTTTGCGGTGCCAGCTAGTACCGGGTTAGGTTTGGAGGAGTGTAGAGGAAGAGTTGGGAAACCAGGGGGGAAGATATCTGACATTTGGTGACTATGTGTCACACACTTAGTGGATGACATGTAGTGGTACACGATAGGACCATGCGTTCGAGGTGCCAACTCACACTGGGTTGGGTGTCAAAGGGGAAGTTTATCATGGATCCTCCTAGTGGGTCGATTGTTCGATAATCCAACATGACTTAGAAAGACGTCAACCAACCAATGCCCATTGAACAAGTGGTGCCAGATGATAGGTCCCCATACCCTAGGCGCTAGCTTCTATCAGATCAAGTCTTTTGAGGACTGCACGAAGTTAGACTTAGCCGAGGTTCAGGGACCTGACAAGTCGAGGGTCCATCAGATGAGATGGAAAGCACCACAATAGAGTTCATGCCAGTTGCCACGCCCACATAGGGGGATGGCATGTCACAACATGGCCATCCTACGTCAGATGAATATGGGTGATGTGGAGCCACGTGACATTGTAAAGGAAAAAGGCCTAAGAACTTTAAGGAGCCATAACTTTGTTCCAGGGCTCGGATTTGGACAAAATTATAGTCGTTGGAAAGCTCTCAATGAGCAGAAGACGATGAAGACCTTTAGAAGGGGTTTTAGAGTAGTTGAGGAAAAGCGAAAATTTTATATCCAATCCCTTAAAAGAGTATTTAGGGGGTTGGGTGTGTTACATCGTCTCTATGGATGGTGGACCAAGACAAGAGGGTTCTTCGTTCAATACCTTTGTGTTTGATGGAGAAAACAAAGATGTAGCTTAGGCATTCCATGGATTTAAGTAAACCCCTATGAGCACTAAATATGAAGTGCTCTTTATTGGGGTAGAGTTCCCACTTGATAACTCCCCTCTAAAATTTGGAAATAATAAGGAGATGTCTGCAATCTCAACAACATCTACATGGGACAAAGTGTCCCCATAATCCCTACAATCATTTGATTTATCGTGGAGAATAAAGGACACACCTAAATAATTGATATTGAATGTATTCACTTTCTCACCCTTTGAATCTGATGCTAGGTTGAAATGTATCTTACCTTCATCCAAGTCCATGTCTGCATGATCTAAATAGACCTTCAACTCCAAGAGTAGGCCTTATGTCCTAGTAGACCCATTTGCTTGATAGCCCAAAAGGGGAGGTGAAACATTAGGGATTTTCCTCTTCAAGTTAATTTGATCCCTAGATGGACATTCATGAAAAAAGATGACCACGATTTTTGCAGAAATGGGTTTTAAAAGGGATTTTTTCATAGTCCAATACTTGGGATCTCTATCTTCTTCACATTCAAAGATGAATTCTTTGGTAGCGCTCTTTCCAGTGAAGTTAGTATCATAATCCTTGTAATCCCTTATCAATTAAAGGTTTTGGGGGCAACATAATGATAAGTCCCTAGTCTTTCTCCAATCATTTTTAAATTTTACTAAGAGCAATATGGTAAGGTGAACCAAGGAGTCTAACACAAAAAAAATGAGTGTCTTATGATGCCTTTGTTGAGTCAAAGTATTCATACCATTGAAATAAAACTAGGTCCAAACTCTGAAAACACCATGGCTCTATAGCTTGAACTACATCCTGATTATAAGGGTTTTCAAATAGGAAGGAGATAAAACCTTGTTGCATAAAGGAGATTCTTACCTTGCCCTTTGCAATTGAAGCCCAATAAGTGCCAATCCATTCCACCATAGTTTGGATCGAGGGTTTGAAGCTGCAAAAGTACACTTTAAGGGCTCTATGAACTAGATCCATAGCCCCCTCCTTAATCCATTCCCTCTAAAGAGAAAGACAAACTGAACTTGTAGATTTGATGCAGTTGTACCTCCTACTTCTTTCAACTGTGCCAAACCCTAGTCCTCTACCATCAATGCTTTTGTCCTCTTCTAATGATTCAACCCTTTTCTTCTTTGTAGATGATAGAGTTCATATCCATTTATTCCCTTCCCCCTCTTCAAACCCTAGAGACCTTCCTCCACTATCCTCCTCCTCCATAACGTAGGTGTCGAAAAATAGAGAAACTTCAACGAGTGCACAACTAGGGTGAAACCTTAGCGATGTTATGCTTGCTCATAAAACCCATCCTCGTTCTCGCCCCAAGAGCCCTCTCACTTGCGAAAATTTTGTATGAATGTTTCTTGTATTTTTTTTCCAAGTTACATGTCACGAGAAAACACTCGAGTACTTCCCCCCATTTCAAGGATGGTACCCAAGGTAAATCCTAGAATCTTTAGGGAAAAAGGTCAATCAACAACAGTGCTCGAAGCCATTACAATAATATACTCGTTAAGAGCTCAACATGTCACTTGCAAGAATTAACTCTGAGTAGAGAAGATAACAATTATTCCTCCCAACCACGTGGGCTAAACCCAATTGATATTTTTGGTATTTTTCTTGCGAAGATCATATATATATAATGCACATTCAATTGTGTTTTTTATTTCTTGTATTTTAAAAGATATGATATTAAGAATAGAAGTGCCGTTTTTGGAATATATATATATAATAGAATAGAATATGCCGTGAGTTAGATCACGCGGAATGGTTAGTTTAAAAGTTAAATTGCAATGGAGTCAATCAAATTGCGAATAGAAAGTGGTGTGCAACTTAATCATTTGATCACGATTGATCTATTTAATTTTGATTTAGTAAATCATGAATATTTTAAAACAAAATTTAAATCATATATTATAATTACATTCAAATAAGTTTTA
The DNA here is from genome assembly GCA_009831015.1 of Picea engelmannii. NCBI lineage: Eukaryota > Viridiplantae > Streptophyta > Pinopsida > Pinales > Pinaceae > Picea > Picea engelmannii. The sequence continues at coordinate 6,516 of WSFP011529964.1, read as the reverse complement.
AGAATTAATTTAATTCATGAAAAGGCCATTCTCTCATGATATATTGTTGACGAAAAGGCCATGAATTATTGGTTCAAATCTAATCAGAATTATTGGTTCAAATCTAATCAGTAATACAACAACAAGAAATAGACACTAAAAATTAATTAAAACATATTAAATTAGCACCATTGCAACGCATAATAAAAACAATGACTTTAGCATGTTGACTTGATTTTTACTATTTTTAATTAAATTTGTAACAATATAAAATATTTTTTATATCGTGAATATAAGCCCCGTGGATAGTGGGTAGAAAACGTTGACACATCAAGTAATCAGATTTGAAGGTATCAAAATAAGAAAAAAAAATTAAATTGTACGAAAATATAACTATTTTGACAATCGGAGTCTCTAAAGTTAATTTAAGTGATTAGATGTGAGATAAGTTGGGAGGTTAGATTCAATAATCAAGGTCAACAATTTAAACAATTTAATCTGTTTACCATCCATAAAATGCAGGAAAGTAATTAAAAAGTTTAAATTTCTTCCATTACAGAAAAAAACCATTATGACAATTATCTTTTAACAAACACATAAATTAACAATTTGAAATATAAAAGCTTTAAATCACTTTGCCCTTTTATATGAAAACCTATCCTATAATACAACATGGTAGTTACCTGAGATCTCTTTCCTGGTAATAAGTTGGGGAAGTCACGGGTTTTACTCTTTTTTATCATTTTAAGATTAGTTTCAATAATGAAGACCAACAGTTTATTTGTTTACCATCCATAAAAATGTAGAAAAGTAATCGAAAAATTTAAAAATTTTTTATTATAAAAAAAAAAAAAACCATCTTTTAACAAACATAAATTAACAATTTGAAATATAAAAAAAAAACACATAAATTAACAATTTGAAATATAAAAGGTTTAAATCACTTTAAACCAATCCTATAATACAACATCGTGGGACCTACGAATAAAATATTTTCACCCTACAGACCAACATGCAACATTGTTATCGAACACATCCCCATCCACTCATTAGGTTGGCCACCAACACAGCATTCGGCCCTAAACCACCGATGGTTGCCCCGTTACCACTTCCAATGTCAAATCAGATGATGTAACCTTCACATGGGTTGATAAATTGTGAAGACTTATCGGGCGGATGCACACAGACGGGAAGACTACGCAGTGGAGGTTAGTGTGTGGTGGTGCAGGGGTCAGAAGTTCAGAACTCCATAAATACTCTCCATAATTAAGGATCCCATCCGTTAAATCACTCGTGCTTGGAGGCTGGATCCGTGGAAAACTACCCGGTTTTTATTCGATCCTTGACAGGTACGAGTAGCTTCCTCGCTCTCCCATTTTGTCTTCGTAATAATAAATCCCTTATTGGTTTTCAGAATCATTAACCCTGCCCAGATGCGAATTTATTGATTTAAAAATTACCCTGATGCATGAAACAAATGATTAATGATTCCGTTAAAAACTATTAATAGCAGATATATTCTTATAATTTTATCTATACGAATATATGCGCTATTAATAGTTTTTTACAGTCTTTAATAGTTTGATTTATGCATCTCAGTTAATTAGCATCTGGGCAGTATCATGTCTCAACATTAATTATGTATTTCTGTAAATTGAATTTGATTTCTGTATCTGGGCAGTCTTAATCTCAGCAACTTAGCATATGTTTTGTTTTTGAAGAATTTTTGTTGTTTTAGGTGTCTCAAGATTGATGTTATTACTTTTTGATGTCCCATAACTTTTAGGATTTTGTTTTCTGTATGGGTTTTTGTTTTCTGTAGCAAGTCTATTAGCTAGTTACTGGAATGAAAATCTAATGATAGTGGGTACCTTGCGAAAAATCCAGAGTTGGTCTTTTGATTAAGGGTTTATAATTCCAGGTTGTGTACTTGGGCGCTCTTGGAAGTAGCAATTTAGTTAAGGATTCATATCAATGTGTAGAGAGGTTTTCAGATTGAGATATATAAGAGATTTCATATTCCAAGTTCTGTAGTCGGGCACTGTGGAAGTAGCAATTTAGTTAAGGATCCATATAAATGTAAAAGAGGTTTTGAGTTGTAATTTCTGTGCTTGGGCTCTCTTATAAGTAGGAATTTACCTTTTTGGCAGATGAAGATAATTTTTTGGTTCTTAGGCCACTGTTAATCTTGTGTATTTTATGATGGTTTCCAGATCAAATTCTAAAAGGAGTTCACAGGCAAATCCAGGTCAGGTAAAGGATTTTTGCATTTGGTGTTATTTGGCTTCTAAAGAAGTTTGTAGTATTATCGGTATTTTATGTTATTGAAGTTGGTAAAGGGAGCATTGGTCTTGTAAGGTCCTCTGATTAACCCTCTGTGGAGATAGAAATGGACAGGAATTCGGAATTTTATAAAGAAACATTGTCACAGCAAAACCAGGCATCTGGATCAGGTGATGGAGGTAGTTTTGATTGCAATATTTGCTTAGAATTAGCCCAAGATCCTGTGGTGACTCTCTGTGGTCATCTTTTTTGTTGGCCTTGCCTATACGAATGGCTACAAATGCACTCCATATCAAAGGAATGCCCTGTTTGCAAGGGCAGCGTAGTTGAAGAGAAGGTAATTCCTTTATATGGGAGGGGTAAGGTGGGTTCTGCTGATCCAAGAACAAAGCCGGTGCCCGGTGTTAATATTCCTCATAGACCCTCTGGACAAAGGCCTGATACAGCTAGAACTACAGACCATCATTACCCATCACAGAGTTTTAATTTCATGGCAGGCCAAGGTCCAGTGCCTGTTGGGTCCTTTGGGAATATAACATTTTCTGCGGGATTCGGTCTGTTTCCTTCTCTGTTTGGGTTGCAAATGCATGGTTTTGCTGACACACCCTATGGAAGCCCTGGTATGCCCAGTAATGGTTTTCACGGGGGTCCTCAACATGTAAGACAGGATCAGCAGGATACCTTTTTAAGAAGGTTTCTCGTGTTTTTGATCTGTTTGGTTGTTGTCTGTCTTATCTTTTTCTAATCTGATTTTAGCATTTACTTGTTTGGTCAGCCACTCTTGGATGGTAGGAGTCCGTCTCTTTCAGGGCTTTTGGAACAAGTCATGATTTTGTCTTAAGATGGAACACTATACTCAATGAAGTACATATATTGTAATAGCTGTTTATATGTATTTGTAACTAACTATGCTGGTATTGAGATATGATTCTTTTAGCATTCTTTATATATTTTTCATACTATGAAATTGTCTTGTGTGCTAACCAAATCAGTATATGTTCTGGAATTGTATCTTGTTTATGAAGTTGTCAACTTAAAAAGGCATTTAATTTATTTTTCTTTTGGTCCAAATAACCTATGATGAGATTTATGAGAAAGTACTGTAATTGCTTGTGGACTGAATTTGTTCAGCATTATGTTCTCAGTTAACATCTGCTGCTGCATCCTCAGTTAACATCTGTTTATGTTATTGTAGCTGTTTTACTCTATTAATGCTGCAGTGCTTCCAGATACCTTCAGATGAGATTGAACTACCTATTTGATCGTTCTCAGAATTCCTGCTAGATAATTATGTCTTAGTAGTAGACAATTCTATGCAGATTAAGGCTGCAGTTGCTTTTCAAGTCATCATATGTATAAAGCCATCTGATATCCTTAAGAGAGTATTTCTAGATAGCATGTATTGAACAAACGTTGTGAGTCCTTTCATGGTACATAAACATAGTGTGTCTCTATCTATTTCTAATGCTTTTCCCTGATACACCTTGACACGATAGGTCACCTTCTCCCAGAATGCTGCTTATGTGTTTACTGATATTTTTGGCTCTGTTCTCTCTTGCTCTGAGGGTTATAGTGGAAGTTCAATTTAGTTTTGGAGTCTTGTTGGGTCCTAGCGTTGGCCAAATAGGTACTATGATAAAGTGATTTTGCTCTTCTTTACTTCAAGAATATATGTAATCTTGATATTTTTGGAATAAAACTACAGAAATTTCAATGGACACTGTTATCTATATGAAACTGCTCTCTTTTAGTGTTTCACAGCCGACGGTTGCCCTGTTCCAAATTCCAACGTAGTTTGCCTGCAAGTGTGCAACAATTACAAACCATAAACTTAATGTCAAGCCTCAAGCGTATCAAATTGGCTAGGAGAAGCTTTCTTTTGAAGGAAAAGCCAATCAAAGCATCCTAATACTTCGTGGCAACAATCCGATCTGATCCCACCAGCTATTATGCCAAACAAATAATCCAAATTAGTCAGATTTAATTGTTTTTTTTTTTTAAGGTTTCAATGGAGAAAACCCAATCAAGTTCCATTATTTTATGCTGCATGGCTTGCCATCAGAATTTTCTATTTCTTTTGTCAATTCTTTCCTAGGCCATGTTGCCCTGTTCCAATATAGTTTGCTTGCAAGTCTGCAACTTTTTCAAGCCTCAAGCGGATCAAATTGGCTGGGAGAAGCCTTTGAGGAAAAGCCAATCAAAGCATCCTAATACTTTGGGGCAGCAATCCAATCAGATCCTACTAGCTATTATGCCAACAAATAATCCAAATTAGCTAGATTCAAACCCTTTTTTTTAAGGTTTCAATGGAGAAAAACCCAATCAAGTTCCATTGTTTTATGCTGCATGGCTTGCCATCAAAATTTTGTATCTCTTGTGATCTATAAACTGCCATGGATATTTTACTGGAACAGTTCGTCACAATAGCTCTTGCAATATTCTGGAATCCTTTATTATTCAATTTATTTCCTTAGATTCCAGATTTTACTAGCTTAATGCTCAAATTTATGGAAATAGCTGAATTTCGAAAATGAAAGAACAAGCAAATGAACACACCAATCACACAAATGAACACAAGATGTGATTTGGGAAACTCGATATAGGAGAAAGCCCAGTTAGATGGTGAGACCTATGCTTTGCTATCTTTTCTTTAGTTATGGAATGCAAGTATAAAGAAAGGGGCACTCTCTATGGAGTTGCCTATGACGTTGTGGCTTGAATGGCTGCTACAAAATCTTCTACCTCTTCTGTTATGCTCTCAAATCCCACTTTTAGATGTTTTGTTTAACTATGGAACAAGTACAATACTAAAAGAATGAAACCCCCTCTCTTCCTAGTTGCTTAGTATTTAACAAAGTCTCATAGTTGTTTAGGGTTAGGGTTTTTGCATCATCAACCTTCAATTAGTGTTCAAGATTTGGACCTTCTAGCATTTTCTGGAAAGTCCACACGTGACTAGCCCCACATGTGTGATTAACGGGGGTTGATGTGGCATTCGTTCAATACCATGGAAGGTAGGTCAACTTGAGGGCATAACTTCCGCATATGAACTCATTGAGGTGATTTTTGTACTGTTTGAAAGCTCTCGTTGTGTAGAATAATGTTAAGGGGCTATGAGCTATGTGCATAAAGTTTTGACCCGAAAATGTATTGGTTGATGCTTCAAAATGGCTTTAGAAGATTCTAGAGCCCAAATTTTCAAACTAGGACCTACGACTAAAATGGGTCTTGCAAGCCAATTCCTCCAATTTTTTAACCCATAAAGTACCAAGATATATATGAAAAATTATATAATAACCCATTCTAGATCATACCCCATTTAGGGAGGCTTTTGATCCCCAAAATCTTTTATTGAATGAGGTGAGGAAACTTTTCCTCTACCTTTTGCTTGGAGTACCATTTTTCTTTGTTTGGAAGTTGTTCTTTCAACCCTATCTACCAAAGGTCATGCTGCCCTTGTGTAATATTTTTTGTCTTTTTCTGCAAAACTATATCTTCTAATAACTTCGCCTGAGCTTCTGGTACTAAGTCCTCTATGGTAGGTAGGACTTTAGTTTGTTCATCCAACATGAAAGACTCATATAGAGTTTTAGATGCTTCATATTCACTATTGAGTAAATGTGCATACATGGGGGTAGACTGACTCTGCAAGCATTATAACCCACCTTCTCCAATACTTCCAAAAGACCATATCGTAGAGCCTTGATTTTTTTACTAAGACCCTACAGTCTTTCTTCATTCAACTACAACCAAAATCCGTTTTCCACCTTGAATGTTTTCTTAGTTTTGTACTGATCATGTTGGGTGTTGTACATTTCCTGTGATTTTTTCAATGTTTCCTACAGTTGCAAATGGATCTACCTAATCTTTTCAACAAATTTCTTCGCTTTCAATGCTTCTCTTGTGACGTGTTCCCCACTCCTCCGTGCGGTCCATATACATCATCCAAGGGAGAAGACAACAAATACTCAAAGCAAGTTTCAAAAGGGGACTTACTAGTAAGTATGGACTACTTTGTTATAAGATTGAATATAGTTCAGATTTTCATCTTAGGTCTTTGGATGCTTTTGATTGTAACCCTCAAAAGATGGACTAATGATCTATTGACTACTTCTATTTGCCCACTTGTTTGCAGATAGAAAAGTGTAGATCTCTTCAACTTGGTGTCCATATTTTCTCAAAGTGTAGTTCAAAATGCATTGAGAAATTTGGTATTACTATTTGAGATGATGCTCCTTGGTATCTCAAAGTGTA
>WSFP011529961.1:0-12096 GCA_009831015.1 Picea engelmannii | reverse complement strand
TAGCTTGTCATGTGTACCTTTGAATCTTGATTAATCAAACCTGGAGCCTTGTCCTCAAGAGTGAGTGCTTGCTTTTCTTCTAGGTCTCCTTCACTCAAGTGACGAGTGCTTTCTTCAACCTGTCTGTTGTACTAAGACAATACATTATCTTGACATAAGGTTAGGTTAGAGGATAAGCTCTGTGATCAACTTTTAATTCTTCTAATAATTTGATCATAGCTTCAAAATGAAACACTGATTAAGATAATGTCATGACAAATAGATGTATATCAGAATAATCACACCTGGGTTGCATCATTCCTCTAAATGTGTTGGATATTGAGATCCTTCTAGATCTATGGCAAAAGATCCCTTCTCCTGCAAATACTCTTTAGGGTTTAACCATTAACCATATGTGAGTACATACCTCGGATATCATTTGTAGGTAGTGTCTCCAACTGGTAGCAGCGATAATCATTACCAAAAACTTCAAGAGTGATTGCAACTGGTTCTACGGCTGCAACTGCAACTGCAGCTTAGGGTTTTCTGAGGAAACCCTAATTTTTCAAACTTCGAATTTTGAAATTCTGATCCAGGGGATAGATGCACTGAGCTGAGGCGAGTTAGCTAGTGCAGTCAGAATTTCGAAAATCCAACTTTTACCCCCTCAAACTTGATCTACGGATTTCTGGACTGGTGCTTCTGGTACTTCTGGTACTTCTGGTACACTGGTTTTCTGGTACTTTGTGAAACCAGGGTTTCACTTTGCAGAAGATACATCCATTGAAAAGGTGTGCTCTAGGTGACAAATTGATCCTTGGGGGAGGGCACAACTTTCTATGAGGTTAGGGAGCTGAAAATACTCACTTTTGCAAAACCCTAATTTTCATGTTCGGTAATAGTGACGTTTTTCTCTTGCAAATTGTGTTTCCTTCAGGTTGGCTCTGAAACCATGTTAATGTTTATGCCATTATTATAGTTCTTTGCATTTCAATAGATAAGAGCATCATAATAACAAGATCACTGAGAAATACACATTCACAAGAGACACAACATTTATCCTGGGAAATCCTCCAGGGGAAGAAAACCCAACAAAAACTTCCTTATCATAAATAACTTATACAATGTTCAAGAGATAACTCAAACCAATACAGATAGTCCTCCCCAAGAGATGCGCCACTCTTCTCCCTCTCTTCAACTGGTAATTGCAGCTTGCCTCATAAGAGAATGAGCAAGTGAGTTGTGTGTTTGAAGTGAAGCGCTAGCCTCTTATTTATATTAGACTGGCACGTGTGAAAGGTCACAACTGGAAGGGTCGACCTCTCACTCTGGGTGGGTAAACCCACCTTTAATTAATTCTAGGTCTTCCATTATAACTGCTGGGGACGACTTCTTATTCTGTCCTTTGTAATTGTCCGATGACCAATCCGCAAAAGGGGATTTGGTCCTTATGCAATTACCGACATGATTAATCCTCAATGGGGATTAATCCATTAAAAATAATAATAATAATAATGACATGATTAATCCGCAATGGGGATTTAATCCAATAGTAAAATAATAATAAGAATGCTCTTCGCAGTTACATTATTTCAACATATATGTGGTCCAATGGAATCTTGTTTCAATGGATGTCAATACTTTATATTGTTTATTGATGACCACACTAGAATGACATGGGTGTACTTTTTAAAGAAAAAGTCTAAAGCTTTTGAAAAGTTTGTAAATTTTCATAACATGGTTGAAAATAAAACTAGAGAAAAGGTTGCTTCTTTGAGAACTGATAATGAAGGTGAATTCACTTCAAATGAATTCAATGATTATTGTCGAAACAATGGAATTAAGAGGCAACTGAGAAATTCCTATACTCCACAACAGAATGGAGTTCTGAAGGGATGAACAAAACTCTCACGGGCATGGTAATATCTATGATACAATTTAAAGGGTTGAGCACAAAATATTGGATTGAAGCAGTCCATACTGCAGTTTATCTCAGAAATCGATCACCTACATCAACTTTAGATGTAAAAACTCCTTATGAATCTTGGTATAGTTTTAAACCCAAGGTAAATGATCTTAGGGTTTTTGAATCAACATGTTATGCTTTAGTTCCTAAGGAAAAGAGGACTAAATTAGAAAATTGAAGTATGAAGTGTATGTTCATTAGATACTCTGATGAAAAGAAAGGGTTTATATTACTTTCAGATGGAAAATTCATTGTCAGTAGATATGTAATTTTTGATGAAACTGAAATTAAAAGTTTAGATGAGATTAATCATCTCCTTAGTCATTTAGAGAAGAAAAACATTAAGGGTAAAGGTAAGTTGAACAAGTCAAAGCAAGCATTTTGGTTTGAAAAAGACTTTGTTTCTCCAAAAGACATCTCTTTATCAAATAGTTCTTCTGATTCATTTGATAAAGAAACAACAAAAGACTCTTATGATACCGAATCTTTAAAATAATCTTCTCCAACCTTAGATATTTCAGATGACAAAAGAACCTCATTTTTTGAAAATACTCTTTTCAACAATAATGGTGATCCAGATCCACAATCCCCTCAACATAAGAAGCCAAAGTGGGTCGAACAACTTCTCAAAGATGTCCATTCAGATGAAATGAAAAAAACAAGAACTAGGGGATCTTCAAGAGAAGAAGCTATTTTTTCTCATGCTTCCACTGAACCTACTTATTTTGCTGAAGCAACTGGACATAAAGAATGGCAGGAATCAATGATTAATGAATATGATTCAGTACTTTCAAATGGGACTTGGAACTTAGTTGATTGTCCACATTATGTTAAGAACATTGATTGTAAATAGGTTTATCGAGTAAAGTACAAAGCAAGACTTGTTGCAAAAGGTTTTGCTCAAAAGGAAGGAATTAATTATGAAGAAACTTTTTCACCCACAACTAAATGAAATACTATCAGAATGGTTATCAATTTGGCTGCACATAATGGTTGGAAAATACATCAAATGGATGTCAAAAGTTCCTTCCTGAATGGACATCTAAAGGAAGATATTTTTATGACTCAACCAAAAGGTTTTGAAGCTAAAGGACAAGAACATAAAGTTTTCAAGCTTGTGAAGGCTTTATATGGTTTGAAACAAGCTCCTTGAGCTTGGTATGCAAAAATGGATGATTACCTAAGAAAGGTGGGTTTTCAATGAAGTGAATCAGATGATACATTGTATTTTCGAATGAAAGATAAGCACATGGTGATACTTGTACTCTATGTTGATGACTTAATCATAACATGAAATAATGAAGCTCACATCAAACATGTTAAAGAAGAACTTAAAGCATGATTCAAAATGACTGATTGAGGGACACTTCATTATTATCTTGGAGTTGAAGTATCTCAACATCCTAACCAAATATTTCTTAGTCTAATTAAGTATGCCACTGAATTGTTAAATAAATTTGGCATGGAAGATTGTAAACCTTCCCTTACTCCCATGGAGCAAAAATTGAAACTTTCAAAATATGAAGGGGGGGAATTGGTAAAGAGTACAAAGTACAGGAAATTGGTTGGAAGTCTCATTTATTTGACAAATACTCGACCAGATTTTTCATATTCAGTCAGTATAGTTTCAAGATTTATGCAAGAACCAAGGGAAAGTCATTGGAATTCAACAAAAAGGGTACTAAGATACATTCAAGGTACAAAAGAATTTGGTCTTCTCTACAAAAGGAACCAAATTTTTACACTTGTTGAATATTCAGATGCTGATTTTGCAGGTGACATTGATGATAGAACATCCACTTCAGGCTATTTAATGAATATGGGTTCAACACCAGTATCTTGGAATTGTAAAAAGCAGACAACAATTGCAAATTATTTAGCAGAGGCAAAGTACATATCATCTTGGGAAGCAACATGTGAGATTGTATGGCTACGCAAAATTTTACAGGATCTTGGTGAAACTCAGAAATCACCAACTACCTTATTGATCGACAGTCAGTCAACAATAAAGATGGCCAAGAATCCAGTATTTCATTCAAAGACAAAAAATGTCGACACCAAGTACCACTTCATTGGAACACTCATCATCAAAGACATCATCAAGCCTCAGTTGAGTCCGTCTGAAGATTAAACTACAAATATTTTTACCAAACCTCTTGGTAGAATAAAGTTCACTAAGTTTAGAGATGAAATTGGTATTTGTAAAAATGAACTTCCAGATTAAAGGGGGGATTGTTAGCCTCACAATCCTAAAGTTATATAGTCTAAGTATTTTCTAGTATAAATGTTTTTAGAAATTAGTTTATTCTAGTTTGTTAGGACAAGGACATCTAGATTCTATGTAAAGGACACCTATCATACTCATGTGATTATGTGATTGGTTGTTCTCCTAGATTTTAGTTTAGAGTTGAGCTATATAAACTAGCTCTTTCTTCAAGTGAGGTTAAATGAGTAGATTATGAGTTCTCACTTCAGATTGTCATCACTTTTTCCTTATTAATAAAATTACATGTTCGAGGACACTTTGTCAAAAACTGGTGCATTGCATAAACCAAAGGGAAATAACTGGAAAGCGTATGTCCCCCAAGGACATGTAAAGTTTGCTTCTCCCGGTCTTCCAGGGAAATTCAGATCTAGTTGTATCCACTGAATCCATCCAGAAAAGAAAAGTATTTCTTTTTGACTAGTGTGCCCAAAACTTGGTCAATAAAAGGTAGGGGGAGATGATCTTTCAGGGTAGCCTTGTTTAACTCCCCATAGTCTATGAATAATCATTTCCTGTTCTTCTTAGGAATGATCACTAATGGTGAGACCCACCAACTGTCTGAGATGGGATAAATGAAGCCAACATTTAAAATTTTATGTAGTTTGACCTTCACTATTTCCCTCAAGGATAGATTCATTCTTCTCTGTGGCTGTATAACACGAGTGGAATATTTTTGAATATAGATGTGATTCATGCATGTGTTTGGGTGGATTCCTTTCATATTGGTATATTCCCATGCAAATGTATCAACAATTTTTTTTAAAACCTGGATTAATTTTCCTTCCTGGGTATTGTCTAAGGTAGAATTTATGTTTAATCTTTTTTTTTTAGGAAAAAATTCAACAAACTTATAACTAGATTCAGAAATTGAATGTACAGGAAATACTAATGAAAAGGTAGAGGACACTTCCTCTTCAGTGCAATTCTATTGAAAAAAATTGTTCAAAAAGACAATAAATGGAGGATTGAATTTGAGATGATGACTTCCCCCCAAAATACCGCATGAGATCTGGATTAGTAATGTGATGATCAATCTAATTTTTGTCAATATTCTCCTTAAAGATCATGGCTTGTGAAATATTCAAAATAGGTTGAACAACTTCATCATTGTTGTCTTCGTCAAGCCATTGTGCGCATTGAAGTTCATTTGTTGGTCTATCAGAGGGGTATAAGGTAATTTGTTTGGTCTTAGTGCCATGTGTAATTGTCATATTCCCAAACCTACAACCGATGAAAGCATCAATTGTGGCCAACCATGGTCTCTTGAGAATTAAGGGGTGCCCACCCAAATTGGATTTAGGTTGTATGACATAAAAATCGGCTGGGTACTCCCACGAGTCCAACGAGACAATCACATCCTCCAAAATACCATCTATCTTAAGTTTATTTCGACCAACCAATTCAAACACAATGGGTGTAGGGAGGCGATTATGAAGTCTCAATTGAATCAATGTTTCTAATGTCATTATATTTATGGATACACCCAAGTCGATTAGGGTATTTTCAATAGGTATTTTGTTGATAAGAACCGTGACTACAAGATTCCTAGGGTCCATGTACTTTTCTGCAGTAACTTCAGCGGACATGAGGCTTGCCATTTTCCATACAACTTGGATGGTTGGGGAGTCCTTTTTTCGTCTACCTGAATTTTTAATACACAAGTCTCTAACTATTTTATTATAAATGGGTATGTTTTTTATTTCCTGTAGCAAGAGTATCTTAATACAAATAATTTTTAGTTCTGACACCAAATCAAACTCCTAAGGTATAATTGGTTTTTCGAGTGCCAACCTCTTTGAAAAAGGAGGATGATTGGGATGTAATAATTGGTCCTTTTGAGATCCATTTTGTGGAGCTATTTGAACTTGAGACTGGATTTGAGATTGAGATGGTGCCTGCTAAATTTTAGACTGGATAGGAGCTTCCTCATCTTCATTTTATTGGACAATCGTTGAGGATTTTGTGTTAAGAACCTTGCAAGACCTCAGGTGAATTTACTGTAATGATACATGGATGATGGAATATGTGGTAAAGGTTTGTAGATCAGTTCCATAAATGGTCTGAACTGGATTATATTTGGGATAGGCTGGCCAGGAATTTGGGTTGGTCATGGAAAGTTTTGAGGAGCTAGTAATGAAAGTTGTTGTGGCTGATTGATTTATTGTTGAGGATCCTCTGGGGGGTATGTTTTATATGGTGGTGGTACAGGATAAGGAAAAATATTCATACCATCATAGGATGGACCACGCCATACTTTTTTCAAAATATGTTTTGGAATGGCCTAAGGTGGTTAAGGTTTCCATGGCATTGGAGTATTCCACATCTAATCATGAGAATAAGGAAATTAATATGCAGAGTTTTGAACCATACTTGAAGGTCTAGGTTGTCATGGTTTTTTTGGTGCCATCACATAAAGTGAACTTGAGGCTCCTTGATCCCCTTGATATACTACCTTAATTCCTGATAAGGAAGTGAAATCACTATTGGCATGAGATTTTTCACAAATACCACAAATTTCAATATTGTCCAGGGGAAATTCCCTCAAATGACTCTCCTTTGAGCATTTAGGACATAATATAGATAGAAATTTTTCCAACTCCTTCTTCTTAACCTAAAAAATATCCAATTGTGAACTCAAAGATATGATAATATCAATTTAGAAATTTTCAGACATATTACCAATCTTAGCCTTCATGACCCGTGTTCCTACAACAATTTTTGTGAACCTAGAGGTGACATCTATGGAGCTTCTACCAGTCTCTGAGTTTCCTCTTGAATATCATTTGCACAAGTCACATACCTCATCATATGGAAACTTGAAACATCACCTGATCCCATTAGATTGAGAACTTCTGAGCATTCATCGATTATGCCTCTGAACAGAGTTATTCTCATTGTTTCTTTTCTCAACTGATTTTGTTTCAATCTTTGAAGGTTATACTGAAATCACTCCACATAGTCCTCTATAGTTTCATCCTCTTTCCACATCATTTTAAAGATTTATTCCCTGAGTTATCTTACCTTGTAGTAGTCTTGATATTTATTCAAAAACACTTTCTTCATCTCATTCAACATTCAATTGCTATCCCCACTTAGGCCCATAAACCATCAGAGGGATGCACTCTTTAGGGTGGTAGGAAACAATTTCAATTTCTAGGTAGTAGCAGAATAATCATAATTCCTACAAAGCACATCAAACTCAAATAATAATGCATCAGGGTATTTACTTTCCAAACCATGGAAATTTGGTAGAGAAGATAGAGGGATGTTTTTCATTTATGTTACTCCACCCGGATCCCTGATATGAAACTCAAAGGTAATAGTCTCCTCATGATTGGTGCATGTTACTTCTTCATTTTCCATTTCATACCACATAATAAGAGGTTTTTCTTGTGTTACATACGCTTCAGAGGTTGCTGCTACTATTTCTAGGTCTTTATTCGGTTGGTCTGGAATTCTATATCACACGAATTCTATATCACACGAACCTCCAATAGTAAGAGTAATCATTGCTTCTATTGTGGGGGTCTCTTCCTTGACCAAATAAACTATAGGAATTTTCTTAGGTCCCTTAGCTCTTACCTTTGAAATTCCTCCTCCAGTGTTTCCTACAAGTGGGTTAGTAGAATGGGTGGCACTTACAAAACCACTAGATGGGGCTATGGGATTTTCTTTCTTTTGAGGATTTTTACCTCTATTACCCTCAGCCTTATTCATATAGTCTTTATCATTCTAAAAGTTTAAAAATACTGAAAAATCACAACATGAAAAGGGCATGTGGAGACTCACCAGATTATTTGCATAGGCTTTCACCCCATGTCTTATTGCTTCCACCTTCCAAGTCTTAAATGTTGGTCCTACAAAGACTAAAAGAAAACAATTGCACACTCTCTTGAGATTAGCTCCTTCAACACTTCCTAGGAAATGACACCAAAAATGTTAGGTGAATTATATGGTAATAATTTCAGTACATTAATTATCAATATGAGTTTGTAAACTTATGAAGTTCCATTCACAATATATGAAGAATTGACCTCAAAGTGTCTAAAAATTTCTCAAATAACACACCATTCTCTTATCCAGTACAAAACATAAATTTCATGAATTGGTTGCTCATCTAACAATGAATATTCTAAGGTATAATTGCAGGTTAAATGTAGACTTTTTCATTCTACAATAATCCATTTCATTCACTCTATAATTTGTATTAACAACCCTCAATTAAAAAGTATAAACAATCAAAATGAGAAACAAATAAATGCAGGCAAGATTTCTATCATGAGCAGTTGCCAACCAGTGAAGAGTTAGTGACAAATAAGTGCATAGATTGCAACTTTGACAATTCCTTGTTTATAAGATCACCATTCAGACTGACAAACAAACAAGCATGAGAGCCATGTTCCAACAAGAATTATTTGAACCACACATCATGAATAAAACTGTAACATCAACTAATTAACATTACTATAGGATTATGTAAAACTTGCTATAGGAATCAAACTGTGAAATTATATCTACAAATGAAATCACACTTTATTCTAATAAAAAAATAAAACTAACTAGGGCGCTACTTTTGAGATGAAGGGGGCCATGCCTTCTTTCAAAACTACACCCACTACACACCTACAAACTCAGAGATCCAAAATATGAACACACATAAGCTTGTCTTGTATTTCATAATAAAACAAAGTACATGTATTAAAACAAAGTCTCGGTCTTGCTCCCTCTCATCGTTGTTATCAATATGTATCTAGGAACGATTTCCTTCAACACTTTTATAATGACATTTTAACTAGAACAATAACTCTAGGAATTCAATCTCGTACCAAATCTACTAAAGATAACTAGGAAATTACAATATCAGATTCAAACAAATCAATGAATAGACATAATTAGATATTTGGTCATTTCGTTACGATTTCATGATCGAAGGCATGAAATCACAATACACTCATGTGCTATAGGATTTGGTTGGAGTGTTGAGCATGAATGCCATTTTTTGTTGTTGGAGTTTTGGCTGATTTAGATACCAGGTATCCATTTGAACATGTTTCTCCACAAAACCCACATATTCAAATCAGTTGGGAAGTTCGACAAGCCTCGTAACTGTAGAGACAGTTACAAGATCCTATTCAACATGCTACAAGAACATTCCATTAACCTCATCAAATTGAGAAATTAAACACATCTTATTCATTAAAAAAGGACAATGCAATACTTAAGCTAGAATAATTACCTTTGAGTAAAAAATGCACTTTGAAGACAAAATGGTAAAATATATGTCGTCATGAGGTAATAAAATGGGTAAATGGAAAGGTAAATGGTTAAAGAAAGATCATGTAGACTGTACCAGATATGTAAAAACATGGACCCTACACCAGGCTCAACAATTGGCATACAATAATACACATAAAATTAGAATATCAGTTACAATAGGCTACACAACTTCTTCATCATATGGAAAAGGAATTTATTAGATTGATTGAGTCCTTTCAAATAAAACTCCGTCCTTGTTTGTTTCAGCCTCAAAGGGCCTACATAAGAAGATATTCTTTGAAGGTTTGGTCCGCCTTCTCATTGAATTATTTATAAATGTGAAGGAAATAAATAGTTGAGAAATTATTCCTTACCTCAATCACTTATTCCATATTTGGGCTAGGCAATAAATTTTCTATTAGGATCGTCTCATTTTCCCAATCTATGATCAAATTGGAGTCTCTCATAACGTGGAGATTTGGGATACCTCTATCTGATGCTAATTTAAGAGGAAACCACAAATCATAAAGTTAATATCTATTTTTAGTCCCTTGATCAACATCAACTTTTAAAGCAATAAGTTCTTCTCATTTAGAAACAATATTCACACTGCTCCATACATACCTAAGAATCCTTGATATGAACCATCAAAAAATCCCTAAGCCTTTGATTTGTCAATTTTGGACTATTTATAACTCTTGATTTATTGGATTTCATTAGTTTGCAAATTCCTCCATAGGCACACTTGGTTTTGTTATCACATGAAATTTTCAAGGGTCGCAGGTGATCCCGTGTGCAGTTCAATTTAGCGCCATCTATAAGCGCGGTTGGAAGAACTTTATAGTTGGCATGTAGATAAGTTTTAGTGGGGGCGCTAAAATAACAGGTGCGCCCAGATCACAGGGCCATTCAGATCAACAACCATGCTTCATTTCAAAGCCACAACATGCTCAGGCGTTAAAATCCTTGAGCGGGCCGAAATCTCAACCACGGTATTGCAGGAGAGCTACGAGGTGGAAGGTGGTGAATTTCGAGCCCAAAAGCGGCGTGGGTCCAAACCACTTTCGACGGCCCCAAAATCATGTGCTTGTTTAGTGCCGAATGCAATAGCAACACGTGTCCACCCCCTAGTCGTTAGGCCTCATCCCGATCCATAGGTAAAATTAGTTAATGATCTAGAACTGGTAGTTGAAACCTCAACTCACTCCATAAATAGAAGGGATGGGGGGTCTGGCCATAGAGATAGAATTGTCAGCCCAAGGTACATGATGGATGGTTTTTTATGCTGGCCCATTATGATCTTCTCTTGCGTTTGACAAAAGATACACACATAGTTTGACAGAGGGACGCATAGATGAAAAGCCTTGGACATGATGGCCAGCTTGCGCTCCTAGTGTGTAATGTTCCTGACTTGGATAGTCTAGGAAACACTACTAATGTGTGTGTAGGATCAATGGTTTACAACATATAAATGATCATACAAATAATAAACATGACAAAGGACTGCAAATTTTGTATTATGATATCTTTGTGGATTACAAAATGGCCGAATGCGGCTGAATAAACTGACAATACTTGACTAGATCAATAGACAAAGGATCTTAGCTAGAATACAAATAAGAAACTAAAAGATAATACTCAGAATATGGGAGCACTGCAGAATTAATGGATGCGCTGGGACTATGGCAGCTCTGATGGTAACTGTTGGAAGTCTGGAAAGTTCGCCCTAGGAGCTATACTTCTCAGAATGGCCTGGAAACTGTCCCAAATGATGCGCCTTGCTCTAGTCCTCAGTACTGGTATCTGTCAGACCCCTTTGCTGATGAATCTGGACCCTAGATGGATACCCCTGGGGGAATGCACCCCTCTTCTTCTAGAAAAATGCGTCCTAGTGATTCCACCATCGAAATCGGATGAGATATGTCTCAAAATTACCACCTTGGTCTAATGGGAAATGGGTAAGAAGGTTTTCCTTGAATCTTGTCTGATGCTCGCTCTGGAACCCCAAATGTGCTCGCCAAAAGTTTTGTGCGTCCAAGTCTGGAAAATGCGTCCTAGTTGATTCCTCCGTCAGAATCTGATGAGGAACCAGGAAAAAGATGCACCTTGCCCTCCTCTCAAATGGGTTGGAGGGAAATCTTGGAATTCTCCCTGGATGGGATAAGTCGACTAAAAACCCTCTCAGAAGCTGCGCCCTCACTCTGGATAAATGCACCCTTGCTGCTGAACACTGTATAACTGTTGCTGAAGAATGATGGAAGACCTGAATGATCTTCCCAGTAACTAGGGTGTGTCTCTCAACACTGAAATCAGCGAACCAGTGTCTTCCTCCTGGAATCCATTGAACTATCTCTCCTGAGATGCACCTCTTCTCCTCAATGACAAGTCATAATCTGCATAAATAATGAATTAGGTCGCTAACCCTTCCTTTATATCTTTACAAAACCCTAAATCATGCTGAAACCCTAATTCACTTTTGACTTCCAAAACCCTAAATCACTACTGAAACCCTAATTCACTGTTGACTTCTATTTTTAGCTCATAATGACTTAAAAGCGCTTTTAACCCTTTTTAGCTCAATGCCACTTTCCGAATATAACACCTGTGACTGGAGTGACCTCTAGTAACC
>WSFP011529958.1:0-12096 GCA_009831015.1 Picea engelmannii | reverse complement strand
ATCATCACCTGTAGACATCACAAAGATCCCAAAAATGTATATCCACATATATATGTCGATCAATGTATCATCAATGTTTACAAAATAGTACATGTACATTGCCCGTAGGCAAGTGAGCCCGCCTCACCCCTATAGGTACAAAATAGGTGTCACACTACACTATACAAAATTGGCTTGCGGGCCTATATAAATACAAAAACAATACAACATAGCACTCATGTTTCCTCCAAAGAACCACCACCAAGTCCTCTAACTGCAAGAGGTGCCCCACTAGTTGGGGGTCCTCCAGGTCCGAGGGGCATTCATCTAGACATATCTTCCCCCGCTACAGCTGCTCTACGGATTACGGTCTACAACTCTGCGGCCACCCACACACTGCTCCATGACTCTCTCGTCCTGGATATGGGACCACATGCCCTCGGGCACACCTTATAGTACCACCTCCAATCGACGGCGAAAATCCTCTAAATCCCCGCCAGCCTCTGCCTAAGGCACATGCAATTACCCTGCACCTGGATCGTCAAATCTACACCTCGGGTCATCTCTCGCCTCATCTTTTGGCCTCGCACTAGCCTCGTTCATTTAGCATCTCTCTCCCACCCATGGCTCTACCCATGGTGGTCTAACTAGCCCCTCACGAGTCAGTTCTGGAACCAAATATGCCTCTCGGCCTCATGGCCCCACATATGCACAAACACAAACAACGATAGCATCATCATCCATCCATACATAAAAATATGTTATACTATCAAAATCACAAAACATAAAGTACACCCACATACCTCTCTGGTCCCAATCCTCCCCAGGAAGCAACACCATATATGGGTCATGCCAGAAGTCCATCTCACCAAACGGGAACCGCAATATAATCTGTGGCATCTGGCACCACACACGCAACAAGGTGGTCATGAAATAGTGGCCACCCTCCCCACCTCCATGTCATACCAAAATCGATGCCCATTACATCAGTCATGGATCTCGTGCCTCAACCACTGGAAGCAAAACTCTAGGGTGCAACATGGGCACCCTCTCCAAAAACCATGCAACCAAGATTGATACAAAGGAAAATTCACCGAAGTCGGGGGCCCGACATTAGTTAATCTACCCCATCATCTTAGCATGCAACATCAAGCCCCAGGAGAAAAATATCTCCATCCAATACACTCTACATAATCCTCAGCTGAACACCACTAATCCATTGAGTCGCTAAGGATATGTATATCCTCACAATCATCATTGTGATGCACTGATGCAATATCACATCCATCGCCTCGATGCAGACAAATGAACCTGATATAATGTTTGGCCCCAAACAATAATCCAATGCCAATTCTGCCAAGTCTACATCCCCTAGCAACTGGGGATCAGCAGGTAGGGTCATTCCCCGAAAAAGGAGACTCATCAAGAAATAGACATCCTCCCTAACTGATAATGCCAACTTATCGCCTCGCACAATAAAGCACTCCAGCTCAATGCTCCACATAGAAATCAAATACTGCAGCATGTACTCCTGCACCTATATCAGTGGGTAGTCGAAGAACTTAAGAAACCCATAGGCTGCCAAAAGTATTTGAATGCCAGGCTCATCTCTCACCTCCTCCCTGAGGTGCTCCAAGTATCTCTCTCTCCAATGGACTAGAATATTGAGTTGATCACCTACATTCACACAAACAACACTCAATCATCCATCATCGTTCATTAACAAAAAATCTTCAAAAAATACAAGTTTTTTCAAAAAACCTCAGCTTTGCCTCAAGCGTGTGGATGTCATCCCCCAAAAGCACGCACATATGCATGCATGTTCTTCACATAGGTGTGCATCAATACGCAGTTGTCAAAGAAACATATGTGCATTTTCCACACCCACAGGTGTGCATTCATGCACACCTGTTCTCTACACAGCTACACACTAGTGCGCAATTGTCGTAGAAACAGTTGCACACAATGCACAGCTGTAACCCAAACAAGTGTGCATCAAATGCACACCCATTTGTCCCACCCACGCACCCCCCATCTGTGTTTGTCTTCAATACATCCTCACATCATGCATGGGAGAGGGAATTATACCCACGCATCTCAGTGTGGTTATCCTTCCTTCTTCCATGCATTGTTGGGCCCACCCGTACAAAAGCCCCTAGTACGGTCATCCATACGACCCTGCCCAGAAAATAGAACCTATCTACTATGCAGGAGGATGAGAACACTAAGCTATCTCTTGCAAATCCTGGATCAGTCAGCTTGAACTCCCGTAATCTTCAAATATCCTCTACAAACGGCTCGTCAAATCACTATGGTAGCAGGTACAAATGAGGTCTCATTGTGGGCCCCACAGCTATATATAGTCCCCTTTTCCAAACTTACACACTGAGTTACAAGAGCTTGGAGTCTCTATTTTTTGATTCATCTTCAGCCACGGGATCAGGACCCCATCGCCTACACAGTCACATTCCTCGAGTCACCATCCGCACTCGCCCCCAGGGGATCATTTTTCTCACGTCACATCCAGGTACGCATTCTCATGTTCAAAATTATCAAATAATTTGTGTATGTTATTTATCTTCAGATATTGTTCACGTTGAGTATTCGGTTTTAATGTGTGTAGGTAATTGGTCATCACAAATCATCACAACCCCTTCAGAAATATGATCGACACTGGCATGTAATCATTCTCTCTGAATACCAATTGCATCTTCCATTCACATCCTCTGACATTCACCTTTAGGGTCCTTAGATCCGATCTACAGTACCTTCACCCCCACTGCAATTTCATACTTTCACCCGGTAGCACTCTCCCCCACATGATTTGTCCCATTCATAGTCCCCCTTGGCACTTTGACACTCATGTTTCTTTCACCCCCTAGGGATGGGAGTCCCAATAGTCTTACTCATTTCTAAGATTCAACCACATACTCCTTCTCCTCATTTTTCTATATTTCCCAATGGGCTCCCAGGTTATCTCATCACGGTTCTATTTTAATTGCACCTCTACAGTATCATTAACCCTCCATTTCATCCACAATTAGTTTTCCCATCTGCAGATTTCCCTCCATTCATTTACCTCATACAGAAACCCACCCATGGGTCCCCCACCCTCCACCAGTTCTCCATGACATTTGTGCCCTCACATTCCAATCCATCTTGCATTGGGGCACCGGTTTCTGTATCTGTACAGTCATCCCAAATTATTCTTTATTCATTTGGTAATTGTAAAAATCCTTTGTTTCCATCATTTACTTAGCTTTTGTTGTCGCCCTTAGCGACCTTCTTTTCCTGGCAAAGAAACACATGTCGCCCTTGGTTGGGGAATTCATCATCTTCTACTCATGTTGACATCATCCAAAAACCCCAAGTATCCCACAGTCCATGTACCCCTGATCTATGATTTTGTCTACTTTTCCATGCCTCTGGCACAATTTAACCCACGTCTAGTCATCCCCCTGACACTAGATCCAATTTCACGATTGTTGCCACTCATCCTTCACACATATATCCCCAACCAAGGGTAGTCTTGAGTCTTACCACATCTCAACTTCATTCATGTTCCTTATCAGTTCCTGATCTTATCCAGTGGATTTCATGAATCCCTTTAGCTTCTTGGAGTCATGTCTCCCTCTCTGTCGACATCAACATAGTTTCCAGAAGGGCGACAATATCTTGACTCTCATTACCTTTACAATGGGGAGTCTTGGACAGCACAGAGAGAATCATCATTGCTCTATGTTGTCATTGACCCCCTTAACATTCGACTTCAACACACTCTCATGTTACAGTGGGTCTTACTATGTGACTATTGGAGTTGTTTTATACTAGCTGAAGACCTATGAATTTTCTAGGCCATCAATGCCTACGAGTCATAGACACTTCTTACAGGTGTCATTGCTTCTTTTTAGAGTATGTTCACCATCTGAATTGTCATATGTCATTATCAAACCACCCCAGAGGGTGTTGCAGTTATCTACATTAACATACATGTTCAGTTACTGTCTTAAATTTTTGAGTTATATGACATGAGCATGGGGCATGCCCGCCTCGTTTGTATACATACTTTATTTTCCTACCTAGAGAAAGGTTTGGTCCCACAGTTTACCCTCTCCCTCTTATGGATCACTCTTGCAGTTCCTCTCAACACTCTTTCTTACAATCGTAATCTCAGTAGAAGAAACATTGATGTATTTTGGCTATACGTATGCTCCTAACCTCACACATCAGGAATCATATGTTATCACTGAAATTTTGTCCGCAACATCGCATGCAAATGGTTACAAGAATACATCATCTCCAAACACCTATTAGTTCACCTGCAGCACCAAAAAATCATTTCCAAGAGGAAAAAACTATACAACTGGTCAAAAAATTGACATGCGCTCAAACACTAAAGGAAGCGTGCGCACAGTTCACGGGCCAAAGAAGCCCGTAGAGCACACAACGTGCCATATGCACGACTATGTACGAGAAAATATGTGCACACCTATGAATGGTGAATTTGTGGTTATTTTCGGCCCCTCACCCACTTCTGGACCAGCTCCCAAATTGATTTGATCCTCAAATCCAAGCTGAATCCGAATGGGGGGTTGGTCAAAAACCTAAGGGTGCCCTAAAGGGCCCCTTCTTCACACTAAAGACCAGTTGGATATTTCCTCAAAGAAATGCTATAAAAGGAGGCCATGGGTGCACTAAGAATTCAAGAATCTCATTGTATTGTTATGTTGCCTCTATTCTCCTTCAAGAAACCTATTTTCTTCTTGGAGCATACTAGCATCATCACAATAAGCTATTCACCTCACCTCTTGAGGGAATAAGCTTGGATTTATTCACCATTTTCTTTCTATTTTACCATTTGTAAGAAGAGATATCACATAGGGGACTCAAGAGCCCTCCCAAGGAGGCAGAGGGGATCCATAAGTCCCCCTTTATCTATTGTTTTTTCCCACTAATATACTTCTCTATTGGTGGCATGATTATTGGCCATTTGTTTGATTGATTTGGTTCTAATTTCCTCATGCATTTTAGTTTTATTTCTTTAGTTATTTCTTTAGTTGTTTTTATCTTAGTTGTTTGTTTATTTCATGTGATTGAATTATTTGATTCATACACTAACATTTTTCATGTCTAGCAGACCCAACTAGACTTGCAAGTGCCCCTCTTTTGCTCATTCAAGTGACGAAAAGGACACAACATGGTCCATAAAATTTAGGTGCCAATTTATTCTTCCCATGTTGTTTAAGGGATAATTGTTTGTAAGGTTGCAATCTCACAAATACCCAGTCTCCTACTTCGAACTCTCTTTCTGTTCGGTTTTGGTTAGCTTGTTGCTTCATTCGATTCCTTGAAACTATTAAGTTTTCTTTGAGTAACTGAAGGATTTTCTTACTTTCATCTAAATGGTCTTTTACTGATGCAACTTTTATGTGGCTAGTGTCCAACTACTTCCACAATGGAGGTTCGTAACCATAAAGAGCTTGGAATGGTTTCATTTTAGCTTATGTGTGATAAGTGGAATTATACCACCACTCAGCAAGGTGCAACCACTAAAACCATTTATTTTGTTTCTCAAAGATAGAACAACGAAGATAGGTTTCTAAACGTTTATTGACAACTTGTGTCTGACCATCTTGTTGGAGTCGGAAGTCACTCCTAGATTGCATCAGGAGCAGAGCCCGACATCCATTAGTTTTATGTCATGATTTGTTTATAAAGGTTGATCAAATGGAAAGAAACTCATAACCATATCGTTCTAACTCAAAAAAATGGGTTGGAACAACAATGAAATATGAGGTGTTGACCTAACTTAAGCCAGTAATAATGATAGTGGTGAGTAAGTGGGGGGAAAGAGAGGGGAAATAAATTATGATCTAGACATCTGGTCTTCCAGCAGTCTTTACAAAAGAAGAAAAGTCTTGCATATGAGATCCTCTCAGATCCGAATAAACTTCAAAATGAACCTAAAAAGATTGCAGAACTGCTATAATCAAACCTACATTATATAGTTATGCAACACCTGACTGGATCATCCATGCCCGGGCTTTCAGATTCAAAGGGAAAAGGAAAAGAAGAAGATGGCTACCATTAAGAAAGAAGTCTTGAATGTTCCTCTATAACCAGAGAACCAGAGGCTAAATTAAAGCTTTACAATCGGGAGGTGTGCTCTACCATCGATGTTTACAAAATTACAAAACTGAGTAAATATACTCTTAAACATTCGCCCAACAGAGGCGTCTTAGAACTTCCAGGGTGTGGCGTCTTTTCAGTCAAATCTGGCCTTAACTCCTTTGTTAGACATCACCTTAAATTTGCATGGCCTTTGCAGGGGGTAGCTGAAACATTAAAGGATAAAATAGCGTGTGAAGACTCCTCTAATCAGACAAGGACTCGACATGGCTTCTTTGGAAAAAACCAGTATACAAGACTATCTCGGGCAGACTGCCTGTCGGAACCTCCATGCTTTGCATTTATTGAATGAGTCAAGGTTTCAACTACCTCCCCCCACCTTCATTTACTTTTGGCAGGGACCAAGATCGAGGTCAATTTGAACTGGTACCTGGATAATGCAGTGAACCTTTCTATAGCTAAACCCGACACTTTGGCCCTTCGCATAGTTCTTTCTATCACCCCACGTGACTATGGGTTGTGACCATGTACCTACCTCCAAAGGTGCTTTCAACATTTCGCATTTCGGTGATTCCTAATACAGTGAAAAATGAGACCCTCTGTTATCTCGAAGTCCTGATGGCCGAAATGTCGAAATGGCATGATCGTATGCCACGTGTCCCATTGGATGGATGGCCTAGGTCACTTCTCAAATGTGGGACCACCTCTAGCCTGGACCCTTTTGATGTTTCGAGCTTTGGGGTTTTTAAATGTAGTGGAAGGATGAGACCCTATGTTCTTCTCGAAGTCCCGGTAGCCGAAATGGATTGATCGTGCGCCACGTGTCCCATTGGATGGACGACCTAGATCATTTCTTGATCAACGGTCCTGGTTCTTTCAGGATTTCATGCACCAGGGGTACATGATGAAAGGAGGAGAGACCCTTGTATGTTGAAGTCCCGGTAGCCGAAATACTGAAATAGCTTGATCGTTTCGTGATTTTGGCCATAGGAGAAAAGCTCAAGCGCTTGACCACATGCAACTCTGCGACCCAAACTTACCTGATGGTCATCAATCTGCCCCATATGTGGATACTCTCCATTGAAAGACAAAGTGCCTGCTCGCTTGATTTTAACCCCGAAATGGGCTTCTTCTGTGGGCTGCACTCAGTGCTCATGGTTGCGGCCTTTGAATAAAACACACTCGACCAGTTTTCAAACCCCATTTTTATGCATTTACACTAGGGGCCCGAAACCAGAAGAAAACACCATCTTGCAAGAATTTGCACTAACATTAGGCTCCATGGGGGATAGAGTCGTCCCTGTGATGCTCTAAGAACTCATTTGCAACTTCAGTTCCTTGTTGTTGGGCTATGGAGTCATCTATTAAGCCGAAAATAAATAAGTAAATAACTAAAAGGACAATATTTACAAAACAAGGAGCCACCTACGACTCAAACAAAACATCTTTTCAGGAAATGCCCATTTACTGGGCCATTAAAGACTTCCTCACCCTCCAAATCCTGCAACTTATAAGTGTTGTTTGAGAATAATTCAGTGATACTGAAGGGCCTGATCTAGAGGGCGTCAAACTTGTTGTGTTTTCCCTTATCCTGTCTGGGTGCATCCCACTTAAGCACCAAATCCCTGAGCTCGAATTCCTTCTTTGTGGCCTTCCTGTCAAAATCCTACTTGAACTTATGTTGATGACTATGGGCCACGTCCATCACCTATTCCCTAATCTATTTCACCTCCACTATTTGATGAATCCTTATGACCATATGATCTAGCTCTCCTTCAAGATCCTGGAATAATTTCGCTACAGGTAACGCAATTTGAGTGGGAAAAATAGCCTTTGTCCCATAAACCAATTGAAAAGGTGAGGTGCCCAGGGATTTTTTCGTTGTCACTCAATCGGCCCATAGAGAGAATTTGAGCTTTGAATCCTAGGCCCTCTTATTGTCTTCCAAAAATATTTTGATGAGCTTGATTAGGATTTTATTGGAAGATTCTACCAGACCATTTCCTTGAGGATAATAGGGGGTGGAGTGAATCAGTGAAATTTTGAACTGTTCACAGAACTTAATCAGAGGCTCAGACTTGAAAGAAGCAAAATTATCAGTGACAATTCTACTGGGATAGCCAAATCTGGCTATGATATCCTCCAAGAAGCTGATAATAACCTTGTGGGAAGCACTCCTGGTGGGGGTCGCTTCTATCCACTTAGTGAAATAATCTGTTGCAGTCAGGATCCATCTATGTTGGCCACTTGAAGGAGGATGAATCTCCCCAATGAAGTCCAGCCCCCACTGTTGAAAAGGTGTTGAAGCTACCATAGGCTTTAGTGGAAGTGAGTTGAGCTATTACTTTCCTAAGAACCTTTGGCATTTGATACAAGCTCTAACTTCTTTGCAGACATCAGTGAACAAGGTGGACCAGTAGTACCCATCCCTAAGAATTTTGTGAGTTGTAGTCTTCCAAAAATGATTCCCTCCATAAAGGCTACCATGGAACTCAAGCATAACTCTTTGGGATTCCTGTGGGCTCAGACACCTCAGCAACACCCCTAGGAGGTCTCTCCAGTACAAGACTTGGTCAATGAGGCAATGCCTTATCATCTTGAGATTTAAATCTCTTGCCTTACTCTTACCCAATCCATCAGGAGGCTTCAGCTCTTGCAAAAAGTACAAAATGTCTCGGTACCAGGTGCATTCTGCTAGTGATGAGTCGTCATGAGATATCTTGTTGGACGACTCAGCTGGCTGATTTTTTGAGCAAGTATTTATGAAGCTAACCCCCAAGGCCCTGCAATTGGATTCATCCAACAGCTTGGCTAAACCCTGCCCTTTAACAAACTTGGTGGGTTTTATCTCTAGGTCAAACTCCGAAATCTTGGCTATCCATTTACCTCTTCTTCCATCTACGTAAGGCTGTATAAGGATATCTTTCAAGGATTTTGAAGGCACGTACGCAGTCACTTTTGAGTGCAATACATAGACTATGAAAGCTTTGAGATCCTTCACTAAGGCATAAGCTTGTTTCTCCATGATTTCATACCTGATCTCTGCATCTCTTAATGCCTTGCTGAAAAAGGAAATGGGTTGCTCTCGACCTTCTTTTTTGCAACAAGACCGTTGCTATTGTATCAAAAGAAGCGAACGAAAAAATTAGAAAATCCTTGGAATAGTTAGGACTGATCAGCACAGGTACCTTAGTCAACTCCCTTTTTATTTGGATGAAATATTCCCTGGGCTCAGCAGTCCATTTTACTTCACTTCCTTTCCTGAGCATGGATGTGATGTGTTTCACCAACTCAGAAAAATTTGAGACGAATCTCCTCAGAAAATTAATCTTCCCCAAAAAGGCCTGAACTTCCTTCCTAGATCTGGGAAATGACAGGTTCTGAATTGCCTCTACCCTAATGGGATCAATCCTCACTCCCTCTGCTGATACTATATGGCCTAACGACTTCCCCTCCTTCATAGAAAAAATATACTTCTTAGGATTTAAAGAAAGGCCAAACTCCTGACATTTCAGGAAAACCTTCCTTAGGTGACACCAGTGCTCCATATCAAACCTAGAGAAGACTGTGATGTCTTCTATATAGATCACCACAAAATGTTCTTTCTCTCCTATGAAGGCCATATCCATAGCTATTTTTAAAGTTTCTCCTGTGTTCATAAGTCCAAACGGCATATTGGCATACATAAATGTCCCCCAGGGAGTGGTGAAGGTTATCTTTTCTCTATCCTCGGGAATGACTGATATCTGATTATACCCAGAGAAGCCATCAACCATGGATATCCTGGATGCACCAGTTACCCTCTGCAATATGTGTTCCATGTTGGGCAAGGGATAATTGTCTTTATTTGAGCTCCTATTAGGGTTTCTGAAGTCAACATAGAGCCTGATTTCCCCACTTTTCTTCCTCACAGGGACCAAATTGGCCACCCACTGAGAATATCTCAATGGAACAATGATTTGGGCATCTAAAAGTTTCCTTACTTCTCTCTCCATGACAGGCAGCAACATGGGATTTATCTGTCTTAACTTCTGCCTAAATGGATTAGCCTCCTCCTTCAGTGGGATCTTGTGTTCAATGATAGACGTGTCATATGTCTTGAGGTCTTCATAAGTCCATGCGAACACATCAGCAAATTCTCTTAATATCTTATTATATTTGGCTCTCTATTCTTTGTTTAGGCTGCTTGACAACCTGACAAAATTAGGCTCCTCCTGTGTGCCAATGTTGCACTCAGTTGAATTGACATCTTCATTCGAAACTTCACCCTTTACTGCCACGTCATTACCATTGAACAATCTTTCTAAAGGGACTAGTCCCTTCGGAATGTGATTGCTAGGCAGCTGAATAATCTGGTGATTAGAAATTTTATTTAAAAATACCTCAGGGCAGGGGTGACCTTCAAGGTCAGGATCCTGATCAATGTGAAACGTAGAAAATTCATCGACAACCTGCAGAAAATTCTTGATTTCAAGATCGTCTTCGAATACCTTCCAATGTCTGACATTGTCTGGTACAGATGGCCTATACTTTATCTCAACATCATATTTTCTCTTGGGCGAAAGAGGGATCCTGAACAGACTCACCGAAACGGCTAAGGAATCAGCCAAAGCATTTTTCTCCCTTGGAATAAAAGAGATGTTGAAAGCTGAGAAGAAATTGTCAACTAAGTCCCACACCTCATTTCTATAACTCTTGAGTCGACCATTCTTGGCCCGATAAGCATTTATGACTTGATGAATAATCACCTATGCATACCCAAAAATTGTTATCTCCTCTATCCCCATCTCCTTTGCAGCCCCCTTAAACCCAAAACCAGAGCTTTGCATTCCGCCACATTATTGGTGGCTTCAAATTCTAGCTTGTATGGCAGGGACATGGTAACATATAAAAATCAGAGAAGAGTAACATATGAGGAAAAGAATTGAAACAGAGTAGAATGACAGAACAAGTTGAAGCAAAGCATAATTGCAAAACAGACAAAGGAAGAGAAGAATTGCAGAACAGTTAGAAGAAGACCAGATTTATAGAACAGAGAAGAAGTGGTAAGAATCGATTTATTTGTGTAGTTGGTTGTTTATTTATTCATTTATATTCTAGGGTGGTTGGGAGGTGCTAGGAAGGACTATTGTCCTCGGAGGTTCAAGTGGGATCTTGAACACAGGGATTTGTAGCTTCCATCTGGTTTCAGCCAGAGAAACCGGGGTGGCAGGGTGTTGCAAGGGAGAACAAGTGTTCTCTGTTATACAGGTTGGAGCCTGTGTAACTGGAAGTTGTTGCTTCCATCCAATTGGTGTTGAAACATTAGGGGAGTTGGTGCTTCCTTCTAGTGGGTTCTAGAGAAACAAGAGAGTCGGTGCTCTCAAACAAGTTGCAGCTTGTAAAACAGAGGTAGCAGCCTCACATTGAGTTGGTGCTCAATTATAGATGATGTACAGAACTTAAAAGACTACCTATCATTTCGAAGAAGAAGAGGTTTTCTCCCTTTATGGGTTTCCTCGTGAAAATATGTCTCTGCGTATACCTTATGTGTGGCTGATGCTCATTAATTTTATTTTCCATATGTTTTATAATGTTGATGATCACTTGAAGATATATTAAGAATGTATTAATAGACTTAAAATTGTTTAAGCACAATAACATCTGATTCACCCCCCCCTCTCAGTTGTCTTAGTAATTTCAACAATTGGTATCAGAGCGGGTTCCTTTTACTCAAAGGTAGATCTGTAAGCTTAAACATGAAAAGTCATGAAGGGACTTCGGCCTCTCAGCCCCCTCTGTTTGATGGAACAAATTTTTCCTTTTGGAAGATTAGAATGAGAACATACTTAATGGCCTTGGGTGATGATGTTTGGGATGTAGTAGAGACTGGATATACAAAGTCTATTGTGCTAGCCTCCAAGGACGATAAGCTAGAGTTTAGTTTTAATGCTAAGGAAATGAATGCTATCTTGAATGGACTTGCTGAAGCTGAGTTTGTAAAGGTGA
>WSFP011529947.1:0-12096 GCA_009831015.1 Picea engelmannii | reverse complement strand
CTGGTCACATTACTGCCAGTTTGGATCATATTTTAATCAATAGCTCCTTTCTCACCTTTCCTAAAAACATTTCTTCTTCAATCTTCCCCTAGGCGGGCTCGAATCATCACCCAATAAATTTGACCCTTACTCCTGAGATTAATTGGGGTCTCGTTCCTTTCAAGCTCAATCCATTGTGGATGGACCATATGATTTTTTTCCTCTAGTCTCTCACACTCTGTACCAATGGATTTCGGGATCCCTAGTGCACATATAGGAGAAAAAGCTAAAGCTCACCAAAGATTCCCTCAAATATTGGTCTAAAAGTTTCTCACGCCCTCATCACATCAAAGTAATAGAAAAAAAACAAAACCTTGAAGAAGTTTAGGAGGAAATCAAAACAATTGAAGTTGTAATATTCCAAATATAAAATAGTATGCAGAAAATAAATAATTATCTAGAAATGGAATATAAACAACGATATAACCAAAACAACACCACAATAATACCTAAATAATACCATAATAACACCAGAAAGAGAATTTTGATTACTGAGAGAAATGTTCACTTACCTCTTTGAGGGGGAAAATCCAGTAGAGAAGAGCTATTTTACAATAATATCCAAGACAAAAATTATCATACCCTATACTCCTATTTATACTAAATATGTCTATCAAAAGAACAATCTAGAGGAAGATCCTTCTAGAACCGGAAGCTTACACTTGACTTATTCTTCCTTATTTCTAGGCCTTATTAATATTGACCTTTATTACATGGAAATATATTATTATAACTACGTGAGGGGTTAGGTCCCTAACATGTCCTCCCCCCTAAATACATCCTTTTCCTGAATGCTTGAGATGAGGAAATTGTTGCAGAATGGTAGTTGGTTCCCAAGTGGAATCTGTTGTAGTTGTATCTTTCTACTGGACTAACACTTCCTTGATGGTTCGTTGAAGCAGACGATGCTCACGTTGGTACAAAACTGCTTGTGGTTGTAGCTAAATGGATCCTTCTTCATCCAACTTGGGAAGGTTTGTTTGAGTTTGGCACTTAGTTCCAATCACCTTCTTTAAGCAGGAAACACTAAAAACAAGACGGAGCTTAGAATGACTAGGAAAATCTAACTGATAGGCCACTTGTCCTACACACTTGAGAAAGGTATAAGGACCATAAAATTTGGGTGCCAGTTTTTGACAATGGTCAACCTTCAAGGAATTTTTCTTGTAAGGTTGCAGTCGAAGAAACACCTGATCTTTTTCTGTAAATTGACATTGAGAGATACCTTGATCTCCTTGTTTCTTAATGTGATTTTATTCCATGACCAAATTCTCTTTGAGGGTATAGATAATAGCCTCTCGAACTGTAAGAGTTTGTTAAACCTCTTGGACCTTCGAGGCACCTCAAAAATATGAGAGAACTGAAGGTGGATCTTGTCCATATACCGCTTCAAAAGGAGTCATGCGGGTAGTTGTATGGTAATAAGTGTTGTACCACCATTCAACTAGTGGTAACCATTGATCCCACCAATTTTTCCTTTCCGATGCAAATCACCTCAAATATGTTTCCAAAAACTTGTTGACAACTTTAGTTTGACCATCATTCTGGGGATGATAAGTTGTGATGAGATGCAATTGAGAGCCTTATATCTTGAACAGTTATTTCCAAACATTGTTGGTGAAATTTGGGTCGCAATTAGAAACAATATAATGAGGCATGCCGTGAAGCTTGAAGACCTGATCCATAAAAAGTTGAGCCAGAGTTGAGGCTATAAATGAGTGTTGAAGAGCACAGAAAAGAGCATACTTGGAAAGACAATCAAGTACCACCATGATGACTGATTTATTGCCCGATTTAGGTAAGCCTACAATAAAATCCATAGAGATATCCCGCAAAATAGCAATTGGAATCAGAAGCAGTTGTAGTGTGCCAGGAGATTTGACTGTTTTTCCCTTGTTGCATAGAAAAACATCACATTCATCCATTAAATTGCAAATTTCATGTTTCATACCATCCCAGAAAAAATAGCGTTTGACCTGGTCATAGGTTTTGGTAAACCCTGAGTGCCCAACGATGGGTGTAGCATGAAGCTTAGAAAGTATAGTGGATTTAATTTTTTGATCGTTTAGTTAAATACAAATGAACTTTCTATTGAATCTCATCATTGAGCCAAGAGTACCCTGGGGAGACTGGAGAATTGGCCTGCAATTGTTGTATCAGATGCGATATTTTGGTATCATGTAGCCATTCCTAGAAAACAACTTGGAGCCAATATAGTACAATGAAGGAGAGAGAAAAAAGGGACCCTTCATCTTCATATTTTATGGAAAGTGCATCAACAACCACATTGTTTTTACCCCTTCTTGTAAAGGATCTCATAATCATATCCAAAGAGCTTAGTCACCCTTTTTTATTTCTCTGGGAAGGAAAGGCATTGTTCCAAAAAATAATTGAGGCTTTGATGATCTATCTTAATTTGGAAGTGTTTCCCCAATAGACAAGGGAACCAAAGATCCATGACATGCACAATAGCTAACATTTCCTTTCCATAGATTGATTTTCCCAAATGTCGCTATGACAATTGTTTGTTGGTAAAGGCCAAAGCCCAACCCTCTTGCATAAGGACTGCTCCAATTCCTTTCTTGGAAGCATCACATTCTAGGACAAAGATATTTGTGAAATCAGGAAAGGCCGGGACTAGAGTGGTGAACATGGCCATCTTCAAGGTTTGAAAATCCTGAGCAGCTGCTAGAGTCCAAGTGAAAGAATTATTTTTAAGGAGAGAAGTGAGAGGTGTCACAATCTTTCCATAATTCTTAACAAACTTGTGATAATACCCTGTTAAACCTAGAAATCCACGCAAGATTTTGAGAATATTTGAGTGAGTCCAATATTGCATAGATTCAATCTTTTTAGGATCCAACCTGACATAGGCATTTCCAACAAGATGAACCAAGTACTCGACTTATGAGGCACCAAAATAACATTTAGATTGTTTGAGGAAAAGTTGGTGCTGAGAGAGTATATGGAGAACTCAATCCACATGAGAAAGATGGGTTGTCCATGTTTTACTATAGATGAGGATATCATCAAAGAAAAATAAGACAAAATGACGGATAAAATGACAAAAGACATGATTCACGAGGCTTTGGAAAGTGAAGGGAGCATTACACAAGCCAAAGGTCATGACCAAAAAATATTTGTGGCCCTCATGAGTTCTAAATGAAGTCTTAGGAATGTCTTCCTCGTTCATACGTATTTGGTGGTAGCCAAAATGAAGATCAAGTTTACTAAAGAACTGGGAGCCACTAAGTTCATCCAAGAGGTCATCAATGAAAAGAATGGGAAATTTGTCTTTA
The DNA here is from genome assembly GCA_009831015.1 of Picea engelmannii. Classification (NCBI taxonomy): domain Eukaryota; kingdom Viridiplantae; phylum Streptophyta; class Pinopsida; order Pinales; family Pinaceae; genus Picea; species Picea engelmannii. Next base: position 8,758 of record WSFP011529947.1, on the reverse strand, counting down.
ATGGTGAGTCTGTTGAGGGAGTGAAAGTCAGGACACATGTGCCAAGAACCTTCTTTCCTAAGGACCATGACCACATGAGAAGAGTAGGGATCGTACTAGGGTGGATAACACTTGTTTTGAGCAATTCTTGAACAATTTTCTCAATTTCATTTTTTTGGGAAAAGGGATGACGATACAAACATATATTGTGAAGAATGATTACTAGGAATATGGCAATGGAATGATCATGAACACCACAGGAAGGAGGGATTCCCTGGGGAGTGGAAAAAAACACTTGATGTTTAGAGAGGATGGATTGGAGGTCCTGCGACATAGAGGGTGTCTCAGTGGCTTGTATGGCATGGAGTTGTGCAATAATGCAAAAATGACCCTTTTTAGCAGATTTTCCATGCGATGGGAACTAATGATCTCTGGGGAATTGGCAGTGATGACTTGGAACTTATATTGTTATCCCTCATGTTCGAATTGCATGGTTCATTCCATAAAATACATGAGAATGGGACCCAAAGTTCTTAGCCATTTTGCATCCAACACAATGTCACAATCACCCATGTCGATAGAAAACATATGGGATTCCATGTGGTACTCACCAATTTGGAGATGCACATTTTCACAATACCCTCCACATTTCATGGACCCACCATTGGAAATCATGATTTGAAAATTATTAACGACACAGATATAGCAATTAGTTTCTTGGGCAATGTGGTGATGAATAAAATTATGGGTGCTTCCACTATCAACAAGAATGATGACCTTCCTATACTTAATGTAACCAATTAGCTTGCGGGTTTTGGGAGAAGAGAGGCCAGTGAGAGAATTTAGGGAAATGATCGATTATAATTTGGGAGGGTCTGAGGGAGGGGTCATGTCAGTGGGTTCAAGTGACAAGTACACAAGGGGATCCTAAACATCATCTTCTAAAACATCCTCCAAGATGTCCATAAAAAAATTTTGTTCCTTACACTTGTTCCCAGGAAAATATTTTTCATCACAATTATAACAAAGGCCTTTGATTTGGAATTCCTCCATTTCATCCCTAGTCAATTTATGGATCTTTAGTGGAGTAGAAGGAGGAGTGGGAGTGATTGGTTTAGTGCAAGGAATAAAGGAGGGTTTTCGGTTTTGAGAAGAGAAAACATGTTGTTCTTCCTTAGCTATTTTAGTAGCATCCACCCAAATCTGAGGTCGAACCATGAGGACATGGGAAAAAATATCATCCTTGAGGCCACTAATAAAACATTATCGAAAAAAAGCATCAGACAGTCCCTCTGTACGAAAATCCAATCACTCAAAAGTGGTTATAAAGTCTTCCACTGTGCGAGATTGTTTCAACTTTGTCAAATGACCTAAATGGTTGGTGTCAATGTCAAAGTGTTTTTAAATCTCTTCCAAAAAGTGTGTTGAAGCCACATACCCTTGACGTGCATTTTTTCTCCATTGCCACCATTTCCAATGTTCTTGATCTAGATGGAAAACACCATACTAGATTTTGGCCAACTCATTTGTAATGTCATATAAAGAGAAATAATGTTCCATTTGATTTACCTAGCCAGTGGGATCTGAGCCATAAAATTTGGTCACATCCACATGGGGAAGGCGTAGGTCACGCTGAAAGTGATGAGGCTAAAAATTTTGGGAATGAGAGGAAGTTTCACCTTCGGTTTTCAAAGGTGGGTCATATGAGGGAAGATCTGGAGGGATATGCAGCTCAACACAGATCATCGTAGTGAAGGAGATAAACTGGGTATTCAAGGATTCAAGCTGGGTAGAAAGGTCTTGTTTGAGTTCCTCTATTTTGGCGTTGATGGATAAATGCATGTTTTTATTGACAGTGGAAACATTGGCACTGAGTTGTTTCACTTCTTGTTGGGTTTCTGTGAAATTAGAGTGCATGGCATTGAATCGATCTTCTACATATTGGCTACGGGTGTGGGCCATGATGAAGAGGGAACATGAAAAGGGGCGGGTGGGACCACACATAAAATGGGTTATGGGTGAAGTGTATCACAATGATCATGGATACGAGTTGAATCCAATGGGGTAAATCCCAAATAAGGGTGTTGGAATGAGGTCGGGTCCACGAGAAAAAAAAAATCGTTGAAAAATGATAGGTATGACTGCGATAATGGTGAAGAGAGGAATCTAATGGGATAGGTCTCAAATAATGGTGCCAACGGGATCCAATTTATTTATTTTTTACACTTGTGGAGTTATACTCCAATCTGAAGAATATTGTAGTGATGAAATTTCTAAATGCTTAACAGGAAGAATTGTGTAGTAATTTTGTAACCCAGATGCAGGAGACACGGTTGTGCGACAATAGATCTTATATGTTATGTTTTTTTTTCCATCCCAAGGGTTAGGATATTTAAGGTTTCTATAGACAAGGGTTTTCCCTGTGAAATATCTCTCTGATATACGTGTAGGGTCCAACAGTAGTACTCAGCCCAATATCTAAGGGAAACAACTAACGAGGATAGATCTGACTACCAAGGTACTAGAGAGTATATTCCTGAGTGTTGTTCTTAGTGGAACTATAGTAGTCAGGAGGCCGATCGGTTTATCTATGGAGGGATTCATGAGATATAGGTCGATCCATATACATGTGTTGTCTGATGCACTACCACTCAAAGGGGTACCAATAGGGGTTACAAGGGTGGCCAACATATGTGTCCTTAAGTACCACTTGTATTTCTTGCGTGTAACGACAAATCTATGTATCTTAAATACATTGAAATACGTCTCTACCCTGGAAAAAAAATTAACCCACAATTTTCTGTCGAGGAAGGTGCTCTGATACCACTTGTAATATTCCAAATATAAAATAGTATGCAAAACATAAATATTAGCTACAAATGGCAGATAAACAATGATATAACCATAACAACACCACAATAATACCAAAATAATACCAGAATAACACCAGAAAGAGAACTTTAATTACTGAGAGCAATTTTCACTTGCCTCTTCAAGGGGGAAACCTCTAGCAGAGCAAAGTTGTTGGCCCTCAACCAAATTTTGAGGAAAGCTTGGTCAGGTTAGGACCACTTTTGGACTTCGACGGGCTAGTCGAAGATGGAGCACCCAGGCAGAGATGAGATCATAGATCTTACTTGTTTTGCGGGCTATGTGGACCCATCAAGGGGTTCATTAAGGTTTTTGTAATGGGTTATGGGATGTCGGCCCATGGGTTTACCCATGTTTAGGCCTTTTTGTAAGGAATTGTAAAAGTATAAATAGATAAGAATGTATGGTAGAGGTAGAGAATTCGATATCTTGTAAGGCTAAGTGCAAGTAGTTTTGGGTTGCTTAGTGAAACAAAATTTATATGTAAGGCTCTATGCTTGATAAAGGAGTGGGATTTGTCCAGTGACCTAGTTTTGGGAAGGAGGATCTGGTGCTCTCTGTGCAGATCTCTTGTCCTCTGCGAAGCTTAGCTATGTGGCTTAGTGCACAAGAGAAGATGAATGTAAGATATTTAGAATAATAATAAAGAAGATGAAGCAGTTGGTTGATGTAGCCCCACACTGGGGTGAACCACATATATCTTGTGCCTTTTGATGGCTTTGTGTTGTGTGGTTTATGCAATGATTATGCTTAGTGATTTTCTTATTATGTTTGTTAGATAGATATGATATTGCTTAGTGATTTACTGGTTCTTTATGGATGAATGCTAGATCTAACTCATTTTTATGTGATAAGTAGTTGACGTACTTAATATTTATTGTTACTGCACTGATCCATCCTATGGTTTTTTTCTTCGATGTTAATGATGATAATGAGTTAATGAATATCATATTGTAGTGTTAATATAATACTTTGTGAAGTGTTTCTATCACATATTTGTGTCCCAGCTTGGTTAAAAACATATGAGTCTTGTATCCCACCCTTCTCCTACCTCGGGTGAGACTTTTTCTCCTTCGCAGGTGTTGCCGAAAGGGTCGGTATTTAGGGTTTTTTTGGTACCGTGTTGAAGCGTTGAACCTCAGGCCTGCCCCTGTGCCAACAAATGGTTCCATTGTTGGGACCTGAAACTGTAATTGTTGGGAAATGAAGTAAAGAAAAGAGAAGCTCTATGCGTAGATCTGTTGTTTTAGTGCACAATACTCTACTTGACTTGTGAAGCTTTGTGCTAAGAGAGAAATCTGATGTGAAAAAAAGAGGTAAGATCTTAAAAGAGGTAAATCTTTGTGCTTTGATAAGAGTAAGATAAGTGAAAGTTTTTGTTTCCAAAGCATGAATTTAAGTATGTTTAATAGATTTTGTCCTAGTCTGGAAGCTATGGCATAGTTGGAAGAAATATTTGATCTAAGAAAATCTAATAGAAATGAAGAAAGATATGGTATTCCTATGCATACAATGATTTTTTGGGCTAATAAGTGGATGTAGGAACCTAGAAATAATTTTTTGCAGGTCCATCATTGTGATGCCAGTGCGTAGTACAGAAGAGGTTTGGGAACATACAAGAGAAAGAGAGGATTTACACTATGGTATAACTATAGAATATCTAGACATCTTGCTAAGGAATTCCTTGGTACATATCCTATTTGTCTTTGTTGCAAAATTGTTGGTCATGAGGTTGAGGATTTTCCAAAGATGATTGATAAAGTTGAAAGGATGAACATGAGACAAGAAAACCATGAAGGAATTCAAGAGAATAAGAGCATTGGTGGCACAAGGGCAGATCCAAAGTTCAACGCTACAACAGTGCACCAACAAGACCTAACTACTAGCCCTTTCGACAACACCTGCGAAAAAGATGCAGTCTCACCCAAAGTAACTACAGGGGGTTGTAGGACATAGGTGTCTACAACCAAAGGAAATGCAGAGTGGATTCATAGCAACAACACATAGTGACCTAGTTATTCTTTATCTTCATTAAACATACTGCACAATTTATATTTCAGATCTAACACAATATCACAATAGTAGCATATCAACTGACAAAGAACACAACATCAAACACACATAACACAAGATATGCGTGGTTCACCCTCTCCCTAGGGCTACGTCCACATAACTTTGCTTTATGATATATTAATATGGAAGCATACAGTTCTTATATGCACTCTTATCTAGCAGATCTTCTCTTCTTCTCTCTCTTTCTCTCCCCTCCCTGTGCACCTAGCTGCAGGGTTGAACTTCGCACCAAGTTGTAGGGTTGATCTTCACACCCAGCTGAACATCTTACAATAATGAAGGCACTCATACACAACACTTTTCTCTCACACAATAGTACTCACTTGATCACACAACAACAATGAACTCTCAAACAACTTAGCACCAACCCATCCCAGGTCCTTTAGACCTTTATTTATACATTACAATAGCTATCAGACACCCTTAGGTTAAAAACTAAGTGTCAAAACCCTAGATACCAAAACCCTAGGTGTCTAAAATCCTAGGTCAACTAGACCCACGTTTTCAGGGCTTCACTAACCTGTCTTTCCTTCCTTCACACACAGTGCTCCAAATCATCCAAAGGTGGATTTTTATGCTTATTGAGTTGTCCACAATCCATCTTCCTTTATGATCTTTCATCCTCGATCCCCTCATCCAAGGAATTTCTTTCTCTTACTTCGCTCCGTCTTTTCTTCTCTTTTGCTCACTTCGAACCAGTATCATTCATTGTGTCTTCTACATAGATCGCATTTATCCTTTTCTCCCATAATCTTCAATTTCTTCCATAACCAAGGGCCAACAGGCCCCCAACACTCACATGTGACTCATCCCGAGGCACTTCAGGCCTTAACTTCCTGTTTCATTTCAACTTCAGACTAGATAAGGCAACCTGTGCTTTCTTCTTTGTCCATCCCTTCTATGTGAAGATTGTCTTTTCTGTGTCTGGTACTCAATTTCAACTGCACCTGGTACCTAGAACATTTTTCTTATGCTTTTACTAAGAGATACGAGGCAATTGGTTGTCATAATACAATTTCAACCAGCTTTTGTTCACCAAACCTTCCTTCCATTCTCCAATCAAAGACTTGGTGCTTATTATGTTTTTTAGATAGATATGATATTGCTTAGTGATTTATTGGTGATTTATGGATGAATGCTAGATCTAACTCATTGTTATGTGCTAATTAGTTGAAGTAATTAATATTTATTATTACTGCACTGATCCATCCTAGGGTTTTGTTCTACGATGTTAATGATGATAATGTGTTAATGAATATCATCTTGTAGTGTTAATATAATACTTTGAGAAGTGTTGCTATCACAGATTTGTGTCCTAGCTTGGTTACAAACATCTGATTCGTGTATCCCACATTTCTCCTACCTCGGGTGAGACTTCGCCTCCTTCGCAGGTGTTTTCGAAAGGGCCGATAGTTAGGGTTTTGTTGGTACTCTGTTGAAGCATTGAACCCTGGGTCCACCCCTGTGCCAACAAATGGTTCTGTTGCTGGGACCTGAAACAATGATTGTTGGGAACTAAAGTAAAGAAAAGAGAATCTCTATGCGTAGATCTATTGTTGTAGTGCATAGTACTCTACTTGACTTGTGAAGCTCTGTGCTAAGAGAGAAATCTGATGTGAAGAAAAGAGGTAAGATCTTAAAAGAGGTAAATCTTTTTTCTTTGATAAGAGTAAGATAAGTGAAAATTTTTGTTTCCAAAGCATGAATTTAAGTATGTTTAATAGATTTTGTCCTAGTCTGAAAGCTATGGTGTAGTTGGAAAAAATATTTGATCTAAGAAAATCTAATAGAAATGAAGAAAGATATGTTATTCCTATGCATAGAAAGTGTTTTTGGGCTAATAAGTGGATGCAAGGACCTAGAAATAATTTTTTGTAGGTTCAGCACTATGATCCCAGTGCATAGTATAGAAGAGGTTTGGGAACATACAAGAGAAAGAGAGGATTGACACTATGTTATAATTGTAGAATATCTGGACATGTTGCTAAGGAATTCCATGGTACATGTCCTATTTGTTTTTGTTGTAAAATTGTTGGTCGTGAGGTTGAGGATTGTCCAAAGATGATTGATAAAGTTGAAAGGATAAACATGAGACAAGAAAACTATGAAGGAAGACAAGATAATAAGAGCATTGTTGGCATAGGGGCAGACCCAGGGTTCAACGCTACAATAGTGCACCAACAAGCCCTAACTACTGGCCCTTCCGGCAACACCTGGGAATAAGATGCAGTCTCACCTGAAGTAGCTACAGGGGGTTGTAGGACATAGGTGTCTACAACCAGAGGAAATGCAGAGTGGATTCATAGCAACAACACATAGTCACCTAGTTATTCTTTATCTTACTTAAACCTACTGTGCAAGTTATATTTTAGATCTAACACAATATCACAATAGCATCATATCAAATGACAAAGAACACAACATCAAACACACATAACACAAGACATACATGGTTCATCCTCTCCCTAGGGATATGTCCATGTAATTGTGCTTTATGATATATTAATATGAAAGCATACAGTTCTTATATGCACTCTTATCTAGCATATCTTCTCTTCTTCTCTCTCTTTCTCTCCCCTCCCTATGCACCCATCTACAAGGTTGATCTTCGCACCCAGCTGCAGGGTTGATCTTCGCACCCAGCTGAATATCTTACAATACTGAAGGCCCTCACACACAACACTTTTCTCTCACACAATAGTACTCACTCGATCACACAACAACAATGAACTTTCAAACAACTTAGCACCAACCCATCCCAGGTCCTTTAGACCTTTATTTATACATTACAATAGCTCTCAGACACCCTTAGGTTAAAAACTAAGTGTCAAAATCCTAGATACCAAAACCCTAGGTGTCTAAAACCCTAGGTCAACTTGACCCACGTTTTCAAGGCTTTGTCAGCTTGTCTTTCCTTCCTTCACACACAGTGCTCCAAATCATCCAACGGTGGATTTTTCTGCTTATTGAGTTGTCCACGATCCATCTTCCTTTATGATCTTTCATCCTTGATCCCGTCGTCCAACAAATTTATTTCTCTTACTTTGCTCCATCTTTTCTTCTCTTTTGCTCAGTCTGACCCAGTATTAGTCATTGTGTCTTGCACGCAGTTCAAATTTCTCCCTTAATCTTCACTTGCTTCCATAACCAAGGGCCAACAAGCCCCCAACACTCACATGTGGCTCGTCCTGAGGCACTTCAGGTCTGAAATTTTTGTTTCATTTCAACTTCATACTGTGCAGGGCAGCCTGTGCTTTCTTCTCTATCCCTCCCTTCTATGTGCATATTGTATTTTCTGTGTCTGGTACCCAGTTTCAATTGCACCTGGTACCTAGACCCTTTTTCTTATGCTTTTACTAGGAGCTACAAGGCAATTGGTTGTCATAATAAAATTTCAACCAAATTTCATTCACCAAACCTTCCTTCCATTCTCCAATCAAAGTACTCTCAAATCTGAGTCATCCCTTTTCAAGATGCATATCTTCGTCAGCACGATCTCCAAGATCTTATTGAATGCTTAAACCATCCCATTTGCTTGTGGATGATAGGGCATGCTCCTCTGATGGTGAACTTCAAATTCCTGAGTCAAGACTTCAATAGTTTTGTTAATAAAATGTGTTCCTTGATCGCTCATAAGGATTTTTGGGCATCCAAATCTGGTTATGATATCATAAAATATGAAGTCCGTAGTTGTAGTTTCACTATAGTCCTTAACTTCTCTTGCTTCTTCCCATGTGGTCAAATACTTTGTCACAGTGATTACGTATCTAGCTCCTATGCGCTTTCTTGGAGGGTTGATAGGTCCCATGAATTCAATGGCCCATTTCGCAAATGC
>WSFP011529938.1:0-12097 GCA_009831015.1 Picea engelmannii | reverse complement strand
TCTCCTCATTTTGCTAGCTTTCCCAATGGACTCCCATGTTATCTCTTCAAGGTTCTATTTTCACTGCACCTCCATGGTATCATTAACCCTCCATTTCATCCACAATCAGTTTGCCCATCCACAGATTTCCCTCCATTTCATCTACCTCATACAGAAACCCACCCATCGGGCCCCCAACCTCCACCAGTTCTCCAAGCACATTGCACCCTAACCAGCCCAACCATATTGCATTGGGGCACCCGTTTCTGTATTTGTACACTCATCCCAAATTATTCTTTATTCATTTGGTACTTGTAAAAAGCCTTCGTTTCCATCACTTACATATCTTTTTGTCACCACCTTTGGCAACCTTCTTCCCTTGTTGGCAAACACAACCCATGTCACCCTTGGTTATCGAACTCCTTATCATCTACTCCCATTGACATTGTCCATAAACTATGAGTATCCCATAGGCCATCTACCTTTGCTCTCTGATTTTTTTCACTTTTTCTCACCTCTGGCACAGATTATCCCCTGTCATGTTGTCCCCCTGACACTCGACCTAGTCGATCGGTTGCGGCCACTTATACTTCGCATATACCCCCAACCAAGGGCAGTATCGAGTCTTCATACATATTTCCTTTTTCCATGTACCTCCTTAGTTCCTAACCTCACTTCGTAGATTTCCCAAATCCCTTTGCTTCTTGGAGTCGTGTCCCCCTTTTTTTTCGACATCAGCACAGTTTCCAGAAGGACGATAATATCTTGACTCTCATTACCTTTCCAATGAGAGGTCTCGGACGACACAGGGAGAACCATAATTTCTCCCTTCTGTCGTTGACCCCCATAACATTCAACTTCAACACTTTCTCATGTTATGGTGGGTCTTACTTTGTGACTATTGTAGTTGTTTATTATATTCGCTGAAGACCTTTGAACTTGGCTAGGCTATCAATGCCCACAGGGTCCGTGATACTTTTTATAGTTATCCTTGCCTACTATTCAGAGTATGTTCCTCACTAAACTCATCCTCTTCTATTATCAGAACTTCCCCTGAGGACGCTGCAGTGTTCTACATCAACACACAGTTTTAGTTACTGTACAAAACCTTCTTCTTGAGTTACATGACACGAGCATGGGGCATGCTCGCCTCATTTGTACACAATTTATTTTACATACCTTATGGAAGGTTGGGTCCTACAGGTTCCCTTATCCCTCCAACGGGTCACTCTTGATACTCTCACTATCACTCTTTCTTACAACGACGCTCTCAGTAGAAGAAACATTGATGAATTTCAGCTATACGTATGCTCCTAACCTCATCCATCAAGGGGCATCTGTTATCACTAAAATTTCATCCGCAAATGGTTACAGGAATCCAGCATCTTCAAATAGTTATGAGATCACCCATGGACCAAAATTACCAAAAATAATTTCCAAAATGTCCAAAAACTATACAACTAGTGATAAAATTAAGGTGCGCTATGACTACACAGGGCGCGCGCGCACATGCGCAAACCAGAAACACGCGAAAAGTGCACATGTGCACGATGCACAACTGTGGTCACTAAAAGAAGTGCACACCTGAGAACGACACATTTATGAGATTGGTCGGCCTCCCACCCACTTCTGGTTTAGCTTCCAAGTTGATTTGACATCCAAATCTCGGCTGGATCCAACTGGGTGGCTGGTCAAAGACCTAAAAATGCCCTAAACAACCCCCTTTCACACTTAAAGCTGGTTGCATAATACCTCAAAGTTGTGCTATAAAACAAGGCCATGGGTGCACTACATTTTCAAGGAATTCATTTGCAAGGTTATGCTCTTGTTATTCTCTTGGGGAATCCTCTTTTCTCATCAAGAGCATACTAGCACCATTACATTGGGGCAATCCATTTCACCTCTTGAGTGGATTAGCTTCAGATTTGTTCACCATTTCTTTCAAGTTTCAAAGTTGTAAGAAGAGCTTATTTGTGGGGGTCCAAGAGCCCTCCCATGGAGGAATAAGGGACCCAAAGTCCTCTTTCTTCTTGGTGTTTTCTTTTCACTAATATAATCCTTTCCATTGGTGACATGAGTCTTGTTTTCTTCTTGTTCTTATGCTCAATAGTTTAGTTGTTCTTTCATTTTCTAGTTTAATTCTTAACTTAGTCTTTTATGTTTCTTTTTCTAACCTTTTCCTTTACTGTTGTCTTGCTTAGCTAACCCAACTAAGCTTGTAAGCACCTATGTTTTGCTCATTTAGGTGACAAAAGAGGCACAACAAAAGCCTTACACAACAAATAGATCCACTGAGCAATCCAAGGATACAATTCACATTTTGTCTTTACACAACTATATACAAGGAGACAAACATGTCTTTACACAACTATATACAATGACACTGCAAATTATGTGCCTTCTACTATGACCAACACAGATCCATCATATACTTGATGTCATACAGATAACCATGTTGATTTTCTAGTGCTAAATTAGACAAGTACAATTTTCCGCAAGTGGTAATTAATTCCAATGATATACAATATTGCTTTAGTAAACTCTAGAACATCACTAAGTAACTCAAAAAATTTCAACTACTTAGAAACTTATGTTTCTTCCTTAAATCACTTCCCTCATGTGAGAGAGAAAAATATGTGTGTCTATTGTTGTGTCTTTCAATTGTCTTTTTATAATAATATCAGATTGATCCAAAAAGACACGTCTCTTTGAAAATTAAATTTAAAATTAAATTACATTTTCTTTCTTATAAATAGTTTCAGAATGCATTCTTAACTACCCAAAGATTAATTTGCTTATAATCCATCCACATAGAATTTTACTTTGTTAAATTGTTCCTCCATAATTCATGGGATTCTTTGCATAAATATTGGAAGAAGTAAAAAATATTGCCCACCATAATTTATGGAATTCTTTCTATAATTTAAGTAGGAGTAAAAAGTAAATATGTTGTACATAGAGATTGTAACAACTCCATAAATTTAACACTCCCAACATTTTACTCTACTCTCATTTTCCTAGGACCTCTTGTGAAGGAGTCAAGCCCAAACCATGTTCTTTTTCTTCATATGAGATACGATCGATCTATTGTTACAATGATGAGTGTTCCATATATAGGGAACATATTGTGACAATCCATGAAAGTATGCATCCCTTGAATAATCAATAATTAATTATTATTATCATTTACTTATTATATATGATATTTAATAATCAATAATTATATTATTAATTATTATTCTAAGAGAATGTCTTCTCGATGTTGTCCAAACATCAACAATTTTAGGGTTAGCAATTAATATTAAATTCTAATATTAGAGATAGTAATTGAAGATGTTGGTATATTCTTGGTCGTCCTCCCAAATCAATGAATGATATTTAATTCCCATAATTTCCTATCGTTTAATTAATCATACTAAAACATTATCATTTGCCCATTTGAATTCCACATTAAGTGATTAAAAAAAATTAATATGTATACAACTCTTTACTACCACGTTTGAGTGATTAACAATCACTACCCGATGTTACAAGGATGAAATGTATTGATTTCAGTTAAATTATGTGTGTGTTTAAATTTGAATCAAAGCATATGTTACTAGGTGTAGTCGTGGAGCATTGTCTCCATACCAGTTGGAGAGCCGTGGGTTTTTAATTTCAATTTCACTTAAAGCATGGGTTACCAAGTGGAGCCCCAAAAAGTGTTGTTGGAGAGTCATGGTTTTTTTAACTTTCATTTCAATTTCAATTAAAGCATGGGTTACCAGGTGGAGCCTCGTGGATCATTGTCTCCTTACTAGGTGGAGAGCCATGGGTTTTTTAATTTTGTGCACATTTCTCTTGGAATTTTCAATTCCTAGCATTTAATTGTGCACACATTTCAATCCCTGGTTTTTAATTATGGGCACATTTCAGTTATTAGAATTTTCCTTCCATCCCTTGTTCTTATGCTTCAGTTCCTGACATATTCAACTCATGAACTAATTCATCGTCATTTGCTCAGTCTGCACAACACGATGCAAAGAAAAAATAGTTGGGCAATGGGGGAGAAAAAATAGTTGGGCAATGGGGGAGATACTATTTTAATGACAGGTAAACAACTACTATATTTTTGCAATGGTTTTTTTCCACTATTACTTGGACGTCATCAGTTATCATTTCTGATTTTTTTTTGGTTCATTTTCTGATTGTTTTTTAGGTTCGTTTTTTGATTTTTTTTTGGTTCGTTTTCCATTACAATATGTGATTGGGTCGTGTGATTTTCATAGGAAAATCCATTGATATCCAACAAGACCATCTTGGACATCCAGGGTTTATTCGATATCCCGGGGCCCTCTGATATTGAATTTGAAAGGCTTCTGGAGAAGGAATTCTCACGTAGCACTGAATGCCATAAACATAGTTGATACATCCAACATTGTATCGGTGTTGTGCACAGTTTTTGGACATCATTCCATTTTTAATTATTTATAATGATTTGTTTCAGATAGATCCTACATAATAATCATCTAATTCTTTCTATCACATTATATTCATTCAAACCCTTTTATAATTTTTGAAAAACACATATGTGGTTACATTGAAAATTGATTGGAAAATCCTCAGAGATATTTTTTATATGTTGAAATTTTTGTAATTAACCATTCTCTTCTTTAATTCATTTTGTTTATCTTATGAGTCGATTTGTAGGTTCCTAACAATGTAGGATGTATTCTTATCCATGATCCAATGTAGTATTCTAGATATAAAATAGTATGCAAAACAAAAATATTTTAGCTAGAAATGGTAGAACAACAATGATATACCAAAACAATACCAGAATAATACCATAATAACACTAGAAAGAGCACCTTGATTAATGATAGAAATGTTCACTTGCCTCTTTGAGGGTGAAACCTCCAGCAACGCAAAGATCTATTACATGGAATTTTATTATTATATCTGTGTGAGGGGTTAGGGAGGTTAGGTCCCTAACATGCCCTCCCCCTTAAAGAACAGCCTTGTCCTCAAGGCTTCAAATGAGGAAATTGTTGTAGAATTATGGTGGACTCCCAAGTGGCATCTCCCGAAGATGTATCTTTCCATTGGACTAAAACTTCTTTGATTGTACATTGACATAGACGATGCTCTCATTGGGGTTAAACTCCATGTGCCTGCAACCATATGGAACCTTCTTCATCCAACTCAGGGAGACCAATTTGAGTTTGACACTTAGTTCCAATCACCTTCTTTAAGTAGGAGAATGGAAAAAAAGGATGGAGCTTTGACTGAATGGGTAGAGATAACTAATAGGCCACCAATCCCACATGATTGAGAATTGTATAAGGACCATAAAATTTGGGCGCAAGTTTATAACATTGTCTAGATTTGAGTGAAATCTTCTTAAAAGGTTGTAGTCGAATAAACACCTAGTCCCCTTCAACAAAATGGAATTTAGAACGACCTTGATATGATTGTTTCTTCATGTGATTCTGATCCACAACTAGATTGTCTTTGAGGGCACAAAGAATATCCTCACAGACTATAATATTGTTTTCAACCTCGTGAACGATCGAGACCCCTAGAATATAAGAGAGAATTGATGGGGGATTTTGGCCATAGTCTACTTCAAAAGGAGTCATTTGAGTAGTGGTATGGTAAGATGTGTTGTACCACCATTCAACTAGGGTAAACCATTGAGCCCATCGATTTTTCCTCTCAGATGCAAAACAACTCAAATATGTTTCCAAACACTTGTTGACAACTTTAGTCTGGTCATCCATTTGGGCGTGATAGCCAGTGCTAAGATGAAATTGGGTGCCCTGTAGCTTAAAAACTTATTGCCAAAAATTCCTGGTGAAAGTGGGGTCTCTGTTAGAGACAATAGAATTAGGCATGCCATGAAGCTTGAATATATTATGTGTGAATATTTGAGCCACTGTGGCAGCTATGAATGGATGTTGAAGAGCACAAAAATGAGAATATTTGGAGACACGATCTACAAACACCATGATGACTGACTATTTTCCTGATTTAGGTAAGTCTGCAATCAAATCCATAGAAATATCTCGCCAAATAGTAGGGGGCTCCCTTTTTTAATTGACATACCTCACATTCATCCAAAAAGGTGTGGATGCCATGTTTCATACCCTCCTAGGAAAAAGAACATTTGACACATTTATAGGTTTTGGTAAATCCTGAATTCTCGGTTGTGGGTGAGACATGAAGTTTAGAAAAAACTGTGGATTTAATTTGGGATTGCTTGCATAAATACAAACAACCTTTGTAGCAAAGGTATTCATTGTGCCAAGAGTACCTTGGAGAAACTGAATAATTGTGTTGCAATTGGTTGAGCAGGATAGAAATTTTGGGGTCTTATAGCCATTCTTGACAAAAATCTTGGAGCCAATATGGTACAATCAAGGAGAGGGAGAAAAGGAACTAGTCTTCTTCATATTTCTGGGAAAGAGCATCGGCCACTACATTTTCCTTTCATTTCTTGTAAATGATCTCATAATCATAGACAAATAGTTTGGTCACCCATTTTTTCTGTGCTGAGGATGAAATTTGTTGTTCCAGGAAATACTTGAGACTTTGATGATCAATTTTGATTTGGAATTGTTGACCCAATAAATAAGGATGCCATAGATCCACAACATGAAAAATAGATAACATTTCCTTTTCATAAATCGATTGGACCAAATGTCGCTTTGAAATTTGTTTGTTAGTGAAGGCCAAAGGCATGCCATCTTGCATGAGGACGGATCCATTTCCTTTCCTGGAAGTATCACATTCCAATAAAAATGTATTTGTGAATTCTAGGAGGGCTAGGAAGGGGGTCAATCACATAGAATCTTCTAAGGATTGGAAGGAAATTAATTCCAAGTGAAAGCATTCTTTTTAAGGAGAGAAGTGAGAGGAGTTGCAATCTTTCCATAATTCTAAACAAACTTCATATAATATCCCGTTAAACCTAGAAAACCACGCAAGATCTTAAGAGTTTTAGGGAAAGGCCAATATTACATAGATTAAATTTTCTTAGGATCCACTTGGACACCAACCTTTCCGACAATTTGACCTAGGTATTCCACTTTTGAGGCACCAAAGGCACATTTATATTGTTTGAGGAAAATTTGGTGCTTAGAGAGTAGATGGAGAACTTGATTCATATGGGAGATATCGAATGGCCAAGTTTTACTATAGATGAGAATATCATGAAAGAAAACTAAGAAAAAAGGATGGATAAAAGGATGAAAGACATGATTCACAAGACTTTGGAAAGTGGAAGGAGCTTTACACAATCCAATGGGCATTACCAAGAATTCATAATGACCCTAATGAGTGAGAAATGAAGTCTTGGGAATGTATTCTTCTTTCATACAGATCTGGTAGTAGCCATAACATAGATCCAATTTGGTGAAGTATTGAGCACCACTCAATTCATCCAAGAGGTCATCAATGACAGGAGTGGGGAATTTTTCTTTGATTGTGAGTTTGTTGAGGGTGCAAAAATCAGGGCACATGCACCAAGTACCTTCTTTCTTGAGTACCATGACCATAAGGGAAGAATAGGGGTGAGTACTAGGATGGATAACACTATCTTATAACAATTCATGAACAATTTTGTCAATTTCATTCTTCTAGGAAAAGGGATGATAATAAGGCTGAACATTTGGTGGTAGATTGCCCAGGATGAGAGGGGTGGAATGATCATGGACTCCATGGGAAGGGGGAAGTTCTTTGGGAGTGGTAAAAACAACATGGTGGCGGGAGAGAATAAATTGGAGGTCGGTATGCAAAAAAGGTGTTTTAACATCATGAATGGAGTGGAGTTGGGATATAATTCTTGAATGACCCTTTTTTAGGAGCTTTTCCATCTGATGTAAATTGATGATCTCAGGGGATCCTATTGTGATTGCTTGGAACTTATATTGTTGTCCCTCATGTTTGAATTGCATGGTTAAGTCATTAAAATCCATGAGAATGGGTCCTAGAGTGTGTAACCATTCAGCACCAAGGACAATGTCACAACCACCCATGTCTATATCAAACATATGGGATTTCAGGTGATACTAGCCAATTTGCGGTCGCACATTTTCACATCGTTCCCCACATTTCATGGAACCCTCATTGGAAATCATCATTTGAAAATTACTGATGACACAGATCTAACAATTGAATTCTTCGGAAATACGGTAATGAATAAAGTTATGGGTGTTATCAATGTCCACAAGGATGATGAATTTCTTATTTTTGATGTAACTAATTAATTGAGAGTCTAGGGAGCATAGAATCCGGTGAGGGAATTAAGTGAAATCATCGATTCAACGTCTGGTTGATCAGAGGGTGGGGTGAGGTCAAATGGTGGTGATAGTTCCTCCATAGGTGGAACAACAACATATTCTTAAAAAAGATCCTTAGTCACAGCCATAAAAATGTTTTGTTCCTTACATTTGTGCCCGAGAAAATATTTGTCATCACAATTATAACAAAGACCCTTGAGTTGAAATTCAACCACTTCATCCCTAGTTAATTTTTGGATCTTGAGGAGAGATGCAGGAGGGGCATAATTGGTGGGTTTAGGGAGGGGAGGAAAGGAGTGTTTGTAGGTCTGGGAGGATACAATTTGTTGTCATTCCTTGGCTTGTTGAGTAGCTTCTAACCAATTCTAGGGGCGTTCCATGAGAACAAGGGCACAAATTTCATCTTTGAGGTCATTGATAAAGAATTCCCTAAAGAAAGTATTTGACATGCCCTTCATTCTAAAATCCAAGTTCTCAAATGAGACAATATAGCCTTCCACTATCCCATAATTATTTAACTTGGTCAAACGACCTAAATGGTGGGTGTCAGAGTCAAAGTGGTCATAAATTTTGGCCACAAACTATGTCTAAGAAACATACCCTTGGCATTCCTTTTTTCTCCATTGCCACCATTTACATCGTTCCATATCCATATGTAGGAGACCATAACAAAGCATGGATAAATTATCAATAATTCCGTGCAAAGAGAAATAATTTTCCATTTGGGTGACATAGCCTGTGGGATCCGATCCATAAAAAAATTTCACCTCAATTATAGGAGGGTGGAGGTATCAAGAAAAGTGGCTAGTATGAGGACCTTGGTAATGGGAACAGTCATGGTCATCCTCATAAGATGTTTGTTTAGAAGAGGAAATGTTCTAGAAATGGTCCATGAAGTGTTCTTTGAGGTCTTTGCGGTATTTGATGTGGGAACATTGCTCCTTGATGATCTTGTTAGCATTGAGAGTCACCCTCTAACTACAAGAGAATAAGCCCAATACCCATCAAAATAAAGTAAAAGGATTAAAATGGTTTGAAAATTTTGATCAATGAGACTGTAGAGAGAGGAAAATATAACATAAGTAACTACAAATCAGTTCAGGACTATTGGGATATGGAGTCATAAGTATCATGTATAAAGAAGGCATTTAAACTGCCTATGAGACAAAAGGATTAATGTGGTGATGATGAGAAGAAGACAGAAAATTTACGGTGAAACATGAAAGATGGGCATGATAGCAACAAAACCTCCATCACCTTAGGGATCCATAAATAAAAGAGATTAAATCCAGACAATGAGAAAAATAGAGAGAATTTTATGAACCATGAAAGATGGGCATGATAGCAACAAAACCTCCATTGCCTCAGGGATCCATAAATCAAAGAGATTGCATTCAAACAAGAAGGAAAACAAAGAAAAAATGTTGAACCATGAATGATGGGAATGATAGTAATAAAACCTCCATTTCCTCAGGGATCCATAAATCAGAGAGATTACATTCATAAAAGAAGGAAAACAAAGAAAATCTAATGACCCATGAAATATGGGCATGATAGCAACAAAACCTTCATCACCTCAGGGATCCATAAATCAGAGAGATTACATTCAGACAAGAAGGACAAAAAATAAAATCTGACGAACCATGAAATATGGGAATGATAGAAACAGAACCTCCATCACCTCAATAATCCATAAATTAGAGAGATTTAATTCAAACAAGAAGGAAAAAAAAAATAGCGTGTAAACTAAGAAGACGGTCTGATAAAAATGATTCAAAGAAATATTCAATAACATATATTTAAAATCCAATCCCTCGGGCATAGAAACTAAAAAAATTACAAAGTCCTACTCCTGAAACTCACTCGACTCTCCAACCTATGAAGAACACACTCTCTAAGTGAAAATAAAGACTGATCTATTTATAATCAGCTCAGTCCACAACTGCCATGATTGTGACTTGGCTATTTTGTTCAATGCTTTCATCTACACATTCTTTCTCAGAATGTCTGTGTATTCCTTTGTCAGATGCAAACTCAGAAAAGCATGGGCCTTTCTTCCCTCTATGGTACCACGAGCTGATAGTGTTGTCTCCATGACCAACCCTCCATGCCTTTTATTTATGGAGTGAGTCGAAGTTTCAACCACCACTCCTTTTTTATTAACTAATCTCACATCGGGATAGGGGTGAGGCTCGATTCCTAGGGGGTCACCACATGCTTCTCTCATATTAGACATTATATAAGCACATGATTGTGGGGTCCTTAAAGGCGGATTGGATTCACACCACTTTTGAGCCCACAATTCACCACCTTCTGCCACGTAGCTCTTTTACTATACCACAGTTTTGATTGTGTGACCACTCAATAATTTTAAGGCTCGAGCAAGTTGTGTCCCCTCAATGAAGCATGGTCATTGATCTGGTCATGATCTTCGATCTAGGAAATCCCCACTTTTGCTACCATGCGCCACTCTTGGATGTACCCTACTTCCTGCTGCGGAGATCGATGACTCACAATTACTTCAGGAGTTCGAGCTTTGGGCCTTTCCAATGTATAGTTATTTTCAATCCTCTGAAGTGTTGAATTTCCAAAGTGTGAGATCTAGCAATGTGTGTCCTCTAGATCTGGACGATCAGGATTTACTTCAGGAATTCGGGCTTCAGGCCTTCTCTTCTTCTTTCTCGCGCAATCCTCTGAAGTGTCGAATTCTTGAAGTGAGATATATGGTAACGCGTGGGCTCTTGATATGGAGGACCAAGATTTACTTCAGGAGTTCAGGCCTTGGGCCTTCTAGTGATACTGTTACTAATATCAACAATTCTTGCTAGTTTGAGATGAATGATCCACAATTATTTCGGGAGTTTTGGATTTGGCTCCTCGATAATTTTCAATGCACATCTCTTACAATCCTTTGAACTACCAAATTCCCTAAGTGAGAGATATGCCTCCATGTGTCCTCTAGAATTGAACGACTGAGATTTACCTCAAGAGTTCATACTTTGGGACTTTGTTTCTGCTTGCTCACATAATATTCTGAGGTAAATTTTACGAAGTGCGAGATATGTCGACGCATGTCCTCAGCCTTCAATGGCTTATATTTACTTCAATACCTTGGCTCCTCTTCCTAGTTGTTAATCCTTTCACGACTTTGAAATCCTGACCACTCGATATCCATTCATCCAAACTTCTTATGGGATTTCCACCGTTGAAAATCAAACCTGCTTGTTGGTGATTCAAGATCGAAATGGACTGCTCTTAATGCTGCGCTTTTTTCTCAAGGATGATATTTGAACAAACCATGGACTTGGTCATCCTGTGACCTTTTGACAGCTATATGTGATAACATTTGGCTCCACAGGGGATGGCATGCTCCATGTGATCTGTCAATAATGCGCAGTTCTAGTGCCTTAGCCTATGGGTTGTGGATTTGAGCTCAAAAAACATCCTATTCAGAACCATAGGATGATATGTACACTATCTACTTAAAAAGAAAGAAAACACACATGCTCTATGTTTATGGATAAATCCGTAAGTGCGGACACAAACCGATCTCCCTAGATCCACCTGGATCTAGAACAAAACAGAACAGAATATACCGCTTTCCCTAGATCTAACTATTGAATTAAATTGGAAGTGAGAAGAAGATATGTACCTTTGTAATCGCTTCCTTGCTCTCTATTGTTCCTTGCTTCACTCCAGCGCTCTTGTGCGGTCAAGATCAAAACAGCACAAACCAACCAAAGTGAAAGCAAATAATATATCCAATAGCTAATCTATACATATGATCAAGGAATTATGTAATAAAGTAGATCTAACTTTATGGGAAAGAAACATAT
>ML896528.1:0-12097 GCA_009831015.1 Picea engelmannii | reverse complement strand
TATATATATATATATATATATATATATATATATATATTACTTAAGATGAAGATTAAAATATTTTATTTATACAGGCTTGCATTGAAATTTTTATATGTTATTAAATTAATATTTTGAATGTCATGTGTCAACTTCATGTTGAGCACGGAAGGAATTACATATTTCCCTCAAACTAGCCTCTCCCCATAATAATTTTTTTTTTTAACTTTCAATGTATACTTGATATTGAAATATTTTATTTAGGAGAGACATTGAAAAAAAAATTCTATTAACTCCATATTAAACAGTGAAAAAATTACTCATCATCTCCCTCATATTGGGATGTGTGTGTGTGTGTGTGTTATACTTAAGGTGAACATTGAAATATCTTATTATGGTAGACATTGAAATATTTTTTTGTTATTAAATTTTTGAAATGCCACATGTCAACTCCAAGTTGAGCATGGAAGAAATTACACATCTCCCTCATGTGCAAAAAAACATTTCAATGCAAGCCATAAATAAAATATTTTAATCTTCATCTTAAGTAATATATATATATATATATATATATATATNCACGACCATACTATCTCTACAACTCTCTATAACTTGCACAATTGGTTGTGCATACAATCAAAACCCATATTTGCACTTCACGGTAGACCATTCATGAATGAAGTTCCATAATTTCCACTCCAATGACATATATACTTGTATCACATGTGAAGTGTTTTGATTGTAAATTGATGGTCATGGTAATTATATGTTTTGTTTGCAAATTTGATTACTATTTACACTCTCTTTTGTATCTCATGTGAAGTGTTTTGATTGTAAATTGATGGTCGTGGTAATTATATGTTTTGATTGCAAATTCTATTACTAGTTACACTCTCTTTTGATTGTAAATTCATGGTCATGGTAATTGTATGTTTTCATTCCAAATTATTGGACATGGTAACGATATACATTAAAGGTTTGGTCTCAACTGTTTGTAAATTCAATTATCATCGTCACCTAAAAAATTATCACGACCAATCATTGATCTATTTATTAGTAATTCCAATAATATGTGTGTGTGTGTGTGTGTGTGAAAAAAATAACAATTACAAAATTTGAACATAGTAGAAAAAAAAAAATTACAAAATCTACACAAAATAGACTAAGTCAAGATGAATATTAATAAAATGGAATACAACTAAAGTTAAATGAATATTGTATAGGTAATTACTAGAGCTTATATTTCTATTTAAGCACATGAGTTCTTCAATGTATAGTAATATGTTAACCTTTGTAACTATTAAGTTTATTAATTATGTGTGATAATCTTAGCTTTGGTGGCATAAGAAAAACCTGCATGCTCATGAATTTTTAAGTTGTTGGCACTTAAAATTCATTAATTTTGTCTTTCTTTTACATAACTATTATAATTTTTATGAATAATTTAACATACAACATTCTAATTTCAGAATTTAATGTTAAGAAGACTTATATATAGACATATTTTTCTATAACACATATCTTTTCAATTTTATTGATGATTTACTTTGTAGAATAAATAATAATTGGTTCACAATTTATTTCAGAGAATTTTGTTTCCTTGTATTATAACGAGAGGCTCTCATTATTTGTTGGTTTTAGTATAATTTGTATTGCTATTATGAATAAATTTTAAGTAATTTTGATAAGTAATGTCCCACCACTTCACCTACAACAAGAGTTTTAGGAACACGAGCTAATGCAATTTTGGTATTGGTATAAGCATCTTCAAGATGTTGGCATGCAATGTTGTAATTCAAACTTATACATGAATTCAAATCTATGCACCACAAACTTTTCAACAGGTACATCGCTATTGAAATGACACTTGTTTGTTAGATATCATTACTTTCTTATTATTCATGTTCTTCGTCATTGAACATTGTTAGTTTATTATTATTCACCTTAATCCTCATATAACTATTAAAGTGTTAAAGTGTCCTTCTCTATAATATCCTCTAAATAAAAATTGATATTTAGTAAATTTCAAAGATCAAATCCATTTAAAACATATACATATTGATGTTGATTTAAGTTTTGACCCTCTTAACTAACCCAACATAAATATAAACAAGAATCCTCTAAAATCCTAAGTTATGGATCTAACTCCTCGACCTTGTACCTTAACCATCTCGCCGCCCTGGACGATTATGTTGATGAGTCTGCCATTTTTGTTACTAGCAAGGTCGCCAACGTATGCAACATCGAAGGAAGGAATGGAAGTTGCAAGTTCATAATTGTCTTGGAAATGATTTGTATAGTGTGTATAATCTTTCGAAAGAGACAAGATGAAAGGGGACGTAGATTTATTTTAAATTTTGCTTTATCAAATATCAAGAGATGACACGTGTGAATGCTCCAATTTCTCAAATTTAAAATACATTTTTACTTCACTAATTAAATCACTTAAGGCATTAGCGTTTAAATTACCATTAAATTATATATTTTTATCTTAGCATTATTTGTCTTTCATGAATCCGATCAATTGTAGTTGAAGGTTATTTTCTTGGTTATTGTGCTCTTTTGTAGTTTATGATTTAGGTTATGATTGTAGTTTATGATTTTTATTCTACTATTATTTATGTCTTTCATGAAACCGTTCAATTGTAGTTTAAGGTTATTTTCTTGGTTATTGTGCTCTTTTGTAGTTTGTGATTCAGCTTTTAAGTCTTATAGCAATTCTTATTCCAATTACTATCCAAAGACCAATGCACTACTGTACTATTTTTAATAAAGAATACTCTAGCAATTTTTGAATGACAAAAGTATTTCATATTCATAAATCTTCCTACATAAATAAAAAACAAACAAATTCTCTTTCTTCCTTTTTACCAATCTTCCCCACGGGTATCTTGTCACCTTAGCTAGAGTTGGAAATATTATATATTACTTATTATATATTATTTAATAATCAATAATTATATTATTAATTATTAATCTAGGAAAATGTCTTTTTGATGTTGTCCAAACATCAACATTCCCTCTCAACAATGGAAACATTCTGCATCATTCCAAGCTTGTTTTTAAAGTATACAAATTTCGCCCTAGACTCATGACACATGTTTATTAGTCCTTGGAGATGTCTCTCTCCCACCTGAATCGAGGGGAAAATCCCCATGTGGCTTTCCCTCTGAGCTAACTGACTCTCTCTAAGATCAGTCTCACTATGGGTCTATGTGCGATAGCATCTAGCATCTCGATTCTTTATCATTCCTAGTCAAATCAACATGACTAAGGAGAAAGGCTACATTAGGGCCATTCACCACAGGTACACCCTTGTGAGTGAGTGTCAGCTTGATGTTATCTAACACATGGAAAGTACTTCAAGAACCTCGAGACCATATTATTTCTTACCATGATCAAGGAAGGACTATGCCTGGGCCCATTTACCACAAGTGCACCTTTATGATAAATTTATTATATCTCCCTTGGTCTGCAGCCCAATCGGAGAACGTATGCCCTATGTTGAAACATCAACACTCCCTCTTAGCTAGGGAGGTATCTTTCCATCATGTCTTCATCTAGTAGTCCACTGACTACTCTGTAATCAACTAGTAGCACACAGCTACTACCATGTCATCGGTAGCTTGAATGATCTATCACAATCTCTACGGTCAAGCAGCAAACAGCTTCTCCAAGTGATCCAGTAGTCTCCATGACAATCAGCTAGTAGCATACAGCTACTACAATTGCCATCCAATTAAACACGACTTTGTTGATACATAATAGTACACAACTACTGTACAATGGTACACAACCACTTCTAGTAGCACACAGCTATTGTCCAGTGACACACAGTCACTTCCAGTGGTACACAACCATTTTAGTAGCACACAACTAGTGTCTAGAGACACATGGTCTCTGCTAGTGGTACAAAACCACCGTAGTAGCAAAGGGTTTGTCACACATGGCACTCCCATGTGGACTTCTAGAGGCTACTCCCTCTAGAAACACTACGGTCAACTCCCCATAGTGTGTGATGTCAAGCTCAACTCCCTTGACATGTGCTCTCTGCAAGGGACGTTGGGCTATAAGCCCAAACCCACTTATCCCTTCTCGGATAAGTGTCCTCATGCATCAACTCAAATTAGTCACAGAGGATTACGATCTGGAGAATGTTTGTCACACATGGCACTCCCATGTGGACTTCTAGAGGCTACTCCTTCTAGAAACACTAGGGTCAACTCCCCATAGTGTGTGACGTCAAGGTCAACTCTCTTGACATGTCCTCATGTGTTCTCCACAAGGGACGTGTCCTCATGTGCTCTCCACAAAGGACGTTGGGCTATAATCCCAAACCCACTTATCTCTTCTCAGATAAGTGTCCTCACAAATCAACTCAACTCAATCACAAAGGAGTACAATCTAGAGAATGTCTCAGGAAGTTGCAAACATCAACACTCCCTCTCAATGAGGGAGGCATTCTCTACCACGCCAAGTTTGTAACGGAAGTACTAGAACTTCATCTTGGTAATGGGTTTGGTAAGAGCATTGGCAACCTGGTCATCTATAGGAAGGTATTGCACCAATACTACCTTCCTCTACACTATATCTGAGATGAAATCCTCCGAGAATCCTCTGAAGCCTCACTACTTCCATGACTCATGTCACTGGTTGCGATATATTTTTCCTATGTATTACTTAGTGCTATAGAAGTTTGTTTCAAATGCACTCTCTGCCTGGTCAAAACTATATATTTTTGTAGCCTCTTTTCATCTCCCGAGACATATCCAACTATACCACACTGGTACACTCTCTGTTGCAACTTAGTCTGCTCAAATATTGAGCTTTCTCATGGTACTTACTACAAAGAACTACCTGGCTCTTTGCTTGAGAGTAGGTCCTCCACTCTTTCTATAGCTACTCCCTTTGGGATTCTACAACTGCTCCCTTTGAGATTCTGTAACTTCTAAATAGTGAGATTGAAAGTAGCTTCTCTACTCTGTCAACAACTTCCCTCCTCTGAGGTTTCTCTCTATGGAACTAGCTCCTCCACTCTATTTTTGCAATTGCTTCCTCTATAATTGTTCTATCTGGAACTGAGAGTGGCTCAATAACTGCTCCCTATGAATCTAGAGGTGACTCCTCCTGTGTATCTACTTCGTCTAGCATGGAAGGTAGCTCTTCCTCCTTCTTTGGAGGTAACTCAATCTCTGCTCCTTCTGGATGTAGTATTGCCTCCCTTTCTGCGAGTGCCTCTACATACACTGGAATTGTTGCCATGTATGCTTCCTCGACAGCTCATGGTTTGACTCATGTATTGGCACTGCTACACTTGATGCAATGTACTCTGTTTATGTGGTGCTCAAAGCCACGAAAGTTTGTTTCCTGCTACACTAGGAAACCATGGCAGATCCCCAAGTGAAACAACACCCGGAGGTTCCCTTCATGTCCATTGCGCTCCCTACCCAATCAGATTCAGTATATCCCTGCAATCTCATGTCAATACTGGAAGTATATCTCATACCATGTCCAACGGTTCCTTACAGGTGTCTCAACACATGCTTCATGACAATCCAGTGTGTATGTCTCGACTGACTCATGAACTGGCTAAGTGCACTCATTGCATAGAAAATATCTGGTTTGGTGCTAACCAGATACATCAATGATCCAATCAGTTATCTATACAAGATCAGATCAATCTCGTCGGAATCAGAAGAGGACACACTTAGTTTCTTCAGATTCGTCACCATTGGCGTAGCCATGGGATTACAATTTAGCATCCCAAACTTCTTCAATATCTCAAATGTGTACTTCCCCTGACTCATGAAGATCTCATCAGTTCTATGCCACACCTTTAGTCCCAAGAAGTAGTGCATCATACCAAGGTCCTTTATCTCGAACTCAGAGGCCAACGCATACTTGCATTCAGCAATAAGACTCTTTGTACCAGTGAGGAAAAAATCATCAACATAGAGGACCAAAAATCAGGGACTCACCATTAACAGTCTTGTAGTATAGGTTGGGATCAGAAACACTTTTGTTGAATCCCAAACTCATCATGTGTCCATCAATCCTTTCATACCAAGCTCAAGGTGCATGTTTGAGTCCATATAGGGCCTTCTTCAACCTGTACACATGAGACTCCTTCTCGTGTATCATAAAACCATCTAGTTGCTTGATGTATACTTCTTCCTCAATCTCGCCATTGAGAAAGGTTGTCTTCACATTCATCTTATGTATTTTTCAACCCATGTATGCGGCAAGGGAAATAATCGTTTGGATAGAAGTGTATCAAGAAACAGGAGCAAATGTCTCCCCATAATCTATTCCCTTCACCTGAGAGAATCCTCTAGCAACAAATCATGCTTTGTGCTTCTCAATGCTCCCATCAGTTGTGTGTTTGATCTTATAGATCCACTTGGAATTCACACTGACTTTCCCTCAATTATATGAGCATTGTATACTCACAGCTACTTCCAAGGATTCATAATCTGGTGTTGACCTCACATATTCCTTCTTCAACGATAATCCATTAATCGATGTGTCAAAATGCATAGATATCTACGGTGGAAACTTCCAGGGGACACCATGTCTAGCATCCAAAACTCATTTTCCCTTAGTCCTCAGATCTTGTCTGTTCTTACTACAACAATGGTTTTCCTTCCAATCTCAGTGGTGGTCCCAAGCCCAACTTGGACTATATTCTAGAAAAGAAGACGACATGGGTAGTTCCACAAATGTCGAGAATACAAACACAGAAGAAGAAGAAGGGCTCATAAATCTATGGAAAGAGGTTTGAGAGCTCTCCCTGGGATCGGGCCCCGATGTGGAACGTCCTCACATTGCACCTTCCTCTCTCCAATTTCTCATAGATTTCATAATGCCCAACAAGCCCTACATCATCACCATCGAGATCCAACACTGGTTCTCTCTCACTAGAGGGACCAATGCCTATCTCATCTCCCTTCTACAAAACTAGATCATTAGTCTCCACTTCACCCAAAATGGCCACGCAGATTCTATTGCAAAACCCACCATACATAGTGATTCTTGCTTTATTTATGCCCACGTCAAAGGTGTGTCATTCCCAGTTGCTTTGCAATACATCACGGGTTCAAAATACTAGGAGCGGGGCATTGTGGCCTATGTCTAGGAGCAGAATGGTTGTTTCAAGTCGGAATACTTCTTTATTCGTAGAGTATGTCGAGACGGATATTCCTTGGGCCACTAAGGATCTCGAGTCGAAACCCGAAGCTATGAATCTCTAGATAGGAAAAAAGAGAGCCACTACCTTATTTCTTAAATATCACTATGAGGATTTGTATGTTGTTGTGTCCGGAGAAAAAAAAAATATTCTCTTGCCTCAAACATGTTGAACCGTGATCATCGGGGAATAGTTTAGAGTATGATATGGAAAAAATAGCCGCATTTCTTAGCATTAAACAAGCACAAAGGAAATTATCGTCCTCGATCTACAATGATACATTGCACAAACCATGATCTCTCGTGAATCTGTCCTCCAAAATGTGGCACACCATCACAAATTTTCAACGATTGCACTACCATCGCTTCACTCTCACCTACCCAACCCAAGTACACAACCATCATCACATCTTCAATCACCCTCAAATTAGCCCTTTACAATTCTAAAAAAATCAGACATGACTATGTTGAAGGTATCATTCCTAAATCCATACATCTTCATCAAATGGATGGACAAACAACACATTATTCCAAACACAACATCAAACATCTCATTTTCATGGGCCCTCCCGTGAGGGAGTCAAGCCCAGTCCTGCTCTGATACCATGTTGATTTTTCTATATAAGATGATATATGATAGATGTTTTATTACAATGATGAGTGTTCCATATATAGAGAACATACAGTGACCATCCATGAAAGGATGTGTCCCTTGGATAATAAATAATTATTTATTATTACTTATTATATATATTATTTAATAATAAATAATTATATTATTAATTATTAATCTAGGAGAATATCTTCCCGATGTTTTCCAAACATCAACACTTGGTGCAAACTCTAGGGGTATGCAAATCTAAAGCAACATACAATAATAATAATGATTTTAACAAAAAATCCAATTTAAAAATTAAACAATATAATATAAAAAAAAATGTAAAATGGTTTCACTTTTTATTCATAATACTTTATTCCTCGAGAGAGTTTTCCTCTCCATAAACAGTAACAACAACAACATCAATGTATATCAATGACTCTTCAACTTCCCTTTCCCACTTGATTCTAGAGCACTTGTCTTTCCACACCAACCTCATACTATCTTGATTCTAGAGCACTTGGCTTTCCACACCAACCTCATACTATCCAATGTACTCTCCAAAAAAATAAAAACCCCTCCCCATCTTCCAGAACCTCTATTTATACAAAAGAAGAGAGAAAATACTCTACATGTCCATATTCTAACTAAGCACCAAATGACAAAAATCCTTTAATGGCATTACATTACAAATTATATTGGGACAATTACAAACCCATATTCCTTGGGATAATTTGAAACCTAGGAATAGCATAAATTTTGCATGATATGACAAAAATTAATTTCCATAGGGTTATAAAGCATGTTTAGCATTCCACCAATCTTGAGCCATCCTTTGATAGGCTTAGTTGCTACCTGAAAGTTAAAGTGTTAGTCAAACTTTGCATTCTTGTCATTAAAACTAGGTAAATCTACCTAAGATGGCCCATGGAAGTGCACATCAAAAATTATATATGTCGTGTTTAGAGATTTCTACCTGAAAGTTAAAGTGTTAGTCAAATTTTGCTTTCTTGCCACTAAAACAAGGTAAATCTACCTAAGATGGCCCATGGAATTGCACATCAAAAATTGTACATGTGTCGTTTGGAGAAAGTAAAACTTGATGCGTGTAGTTTTCCACCTCACCTATAAAAACCTATGTTCTAGAATTTATCACTCTATCTCCATTTGTTTGTAATAAATATAAATTTAAAAAACAAAAAAAACGCACACACACACACAAACACCTCACTTTCTATTGTATTTGATAGTTTCACCAAAATGCATACCAAGGCTTCGATTCTTTGTCAAATTTAGTGATTTAACTTGGAGAGTGTGTGTTTCAACATTTCACACCTTTCCACAATTCCATATTTTCAATTTGAGCCTTAAAAACTTCATGTTGTGCAAAATACTCAAATTCTACTTTTTTTTTACACAATGAAAAATATGTATCAACTACCTCGGCAAAATCCATGTTGGGTCTTGTCATTAATAAAGAATGAAAAAATATATATGATAAGATGAATTCCACAAGCTTTCCAACAAAACTAAATGCCAAATATCCCCAATTTGTCACTAATTCAAAGATATGGATCTACCAAAATATTTTTTTGTTTTTGTTTTATTTTCTAGTTTTGCACTTAGGCAATGAAAGAAAATGTCAATAAAATGCATTCCACAATATTCGTATTGATTGAAATCTAATTCTAAAAAATGTTCTAGATTCCTCACTCAATTATCTACAAACCCATTTCATCTCATATCATGATTCCACTTTTACATAAGCATCATCCTCATGAGGCAATCGGCTTTCTTAATCGTTAACTCTTATTATTCTTTCTACTCTTCAAACCCTATAAGTTCCATCATCATCATATTTCCTCCTTCTAGTAGTCAGCTTCATCGTCATGTACTCATTCCACATAGATTTCATGTCTTCAAATATTCATGCTTAAACATAATTATTGTCCAATGTTCATGCCAAACAAGGATTGCAACCTCCCCATCCTCCCTCTTGTACATAATTATTATCCCTTGCTTCTAAATATTCCCAATACCTTATTGGACCATAGCTTCTTTGTTGGCAACACCATTGTTGTCAGCTATTTCTCTTCCACTCAGCATATATGTCTACCTATGAGTGTTCGACCACAACACCTTCAACTTACTTTTCTGCATATTGTTTTGCTTCAACTTAATAAAATTTTTGGGGTATATATTTCCAATTCTTTTATCCTATGATTTATAAAAAATATCGTGTTGTAATACATCGGGTTCATAAAAAATAGCATTCTAATCTATGGATTTACCTTCCTAAAGATTTATTTCTTCAATCTTGGGTTGTCTTTGAACTTCCATACGTACATTCTCTACTTGTTCATGAACATCTCTAAATAAGTGTGTAGGACAAAACTTCTTTTCCCTCAAGGATTCCTTAGAAAAACATGTTATGATTCTTCTCTTTGCACTTTATTGTAGCATGGGAAGTAACTTAAAAATTTTATGCTATACATCCCAGGTTTACCAAGAGATACATGAAAATCATCCATACCAAACATCATGAAGCACTTGCTTTTGATAATCTCCTAGATGAAAACTCAACATACATGGTTCTAAAACAATAATCCGATGACCCTTCTGTAACCATGAGACCTTATAATGACTAAGATGTAGTATACATTTCAACTTCAATTTCTATATTGCTTCTATGGAAACTAAATTGTAATTACTTCCATGATTAATAATTAGGTTACAACACTTACCTACTATCTTGCGTTTGGTCTTGAAAATACTTTTCCTTTGCTCAAGTTTTTCATTAATCTTCATCTCTGGATTGAACAATAACTTTTGAACATAAATTTCTCTCTTTACTCCTGATGAATCTCTAAAATTTTATCACTAACAATTGAAGACTCTTTTACTTGAGCTACATATGTCCTTGACTCATTCCTTCTACCATCGTTATGATTCTCAAGACATTGAGCATGTTTATGCCATTGTTTACCACATTGATAATATGTGATGATATATATGCCTCTTTTATGTTTTCCTCTACCAACATTTGTACCTCCTCTAAGATTATGGATGCTTCATCTTAATCTCTCGCATCTACCTAACCCCTTCCAAAATTTTCTCTTACTCTACCCATTATCCCTTTGCCTCTATCATTTTATTGCCTTTTATCCAATTTATCTTCAACTTTCAAAGAAATCTAAAATTATTCTTCTATAGAATGAAAGTATTCCATGCTAAGTTCATCTTGAGTCAACAATTTCAAACAATTTACATACCTTGTTGTTCTTAAATCTTCAATTCCATCTAATCCAAATTGAATTCCCAATTTGTAGAATACTTTAGTATATTCCTTGACATTCACATCTTTCTACCTCAAATTCAAACTTGTCCAAACACATTCTAGTAGCAATCTACAAGTAAGAACTTATCCGTTATCTTGATTATCATCTTCTTCCAAGTTCTAATCTTCCCTTGGTGTTTTATCACTCTATTTTTCTGAACAATATCCCACCATAAAGCAGCATGTCCTTTCAACTTTGCAATGTTAAACTGTATTCTATATGAATCCTCCACTTTCTCAAATTCAAAGCACCTTTGTACTTCATTGATTCAATCAATCAAGATATCGGGCTTTAAATTGTTGATTTTTTCTAATTTTTAGATCTGGTAATTATTGCCTTGTGATTTAAATGTTATTGTTATCATAGAATAATTACACATTGAAAATATCAAACAGACTTAGTGAACTTGATAAGAGGTTATTGTAAGTAAATATTATATGAGATAGTATATTACAATTGAGGGCCTCAATATATATACTTGGGCGAAGTGCCTTTTCATTTAATGGACATGTCTTTTCCATTATTGTCTTTTCATTAATTAATTTATTATTAATTATTAATGATTGATTATATATATATATATATATATATATATTATTTATAAATTATATTTATGTTGATTATTATTTCCTGACATACATGTCTAATTAATATAGATCACTACATCCTAGAGCAGGCAATGTGAGAGCACCTTGAGTCTTTCCACTCCTTGTCAAGAGAAAGACTACGGCTGGGCCATTCACCATTGGCAAAGATCTATGAGTGAATGAGTCATTTCCCTTGCTCAAATCAGCATGACCAATCTGGGAGAATGTTTGCTCGATGTTGTTAACTGGAGAAACATCAACATTCTAGGCCATTCACCACTAGCCAAATCAACATGGCCCCATGAGTGAAGGTATCATTCTCCCTTGGTCAAATCAACATCACCAATTTGGGAGAATGTATTCTCGATGCTAAAACATCAACACTACCTTTCAGCGAGGGAGACATTCTA
>WSFP011529925.1:0-12098 GCA_009831015.1 Picea engelmannii | reverse complement strand
ATGGAACCTTGATAGTTCTTGTAAACTATTGATTGAGATCATGCACCCAATGGGTATGTCAAGGAAAAACAATGAGTCTAGATAACAAAACAACCATGTGGATACAAATCCACAAACTGCGCAAATAATTGTTGTGCTAAGATTAAAAAGAAAAAAATCCTAGAAATTTTTATACAAGATTAATATTCTTGTTGTCCAAGAATTATTGAAAGCAGGTGACGGATATTAAGGGTCTAAAACAAGACCTGATCGAGAAAGAAAGATCAAGACTTATGAAGTGGCTGAATGAGAAAGGCATGACAGGTGTTTCTGAGAAAGAACACCGAGGACGGTGTTTCTTTAAAGGGGAGGGAATTGTAACACCATGTTTCCCCCGGCTTGTAATTAATCATAAACTAGGATTACCATGCTAAGGCATGTGGACAGTGCAAATCTATTATTGTTTGAGTTTCCAAAAACTGACTGTGGGGTTGAAGCCTTGAAAGTACTGGCCATGATATCACTAGAGGAAAGAATGTGAAAACTATAAGAGAGGGTTCATTATATCAAATAACCCTAGATTTCCATTGATGGGGATAACAAATCTCCTTTGGATCCCAAGGAGAGAAACTAGTTAATGAAGAAAGGACTAGTGGTTGAATTATCAACCACTCCCATGAATGGGAGCATGATCTAACTGCATAATGTCAACCCAAAGTACCACTAGGTATGACAGACCAAGATGACCTGAGTTCCCTTCTAATAGAAGGAATGAGATGGGTCGAGAACCATCATGGGGAAAAGATATAATAAAAATCAGTAAGGAGAATGCAGGTAGATCTCCAGGGGATGATGAATAGAAGGCCGCGAGCTTGATTCCGAGTGAGCATCTGATAAACCTCGCCCAGGGCCATGAAAGAGAAAGAAATCTTTGAAAGTTGCAAAGAACAGAACCCGAGCAGAAGCTGAAACAAAGAAATAATCCTTGAGAACCGTGAGAGTTCCCTGGTGATATCATGGCTTGGCACGAGGGTGGCCAGAGTGCTAAGAATGAATGCCTTTGAGCCTATGGTCAGGTGGAAGGACAAACACCCACAGTCAGTTAATTGGCTACCACCTGTAATAGATAAGTAATCACATATCTTGTGTATTTAAGTGGTACTATGAATTAAAGTTGGATATCCTATGAATGTTGTACGGATGGATATGTTTGCTTAATGATTTATACTGTACCATTTTTGTGTCTTCTTGACTGTGTAATTAGGCAAGTAGGAAATTGTATGAATTGGACGTGTTTTTATACTCGTAAATGCTTGCGTCTTGTGGTGGCTTAAGCCAAAGCCTCGAATTGCGAGTTCGTCGGCCGTGGGCATAGTTTCATGTATGCATGTCAACCCTCCTAGTTGTTCTGAGTCCCTTGAAGGACGTAGTTTGTTAAGATCAAGAGAGGTAGTGCAGATATGCACAGGCTCTCTGTGAGGCAAGCAGAGACCGAGAACCACTTAAGTTCTAGGCTTGATGAAGGAGCGCAAGAGTTGTGTAGAAGACCCTTCTAAGTGTTAAGTTCAGGAGAAAGAGCGCAAAGCTCTTAATCCTTTCAGAGCTAACAAAGCTCAGGGAGAATAGCGAGATTGAAGTATCAAAAGGGAAGGTTCCTTTGTTTGGAAGACGAACGAACGAGATCTGTTGGGGAAGAGCCAAGGTCCGTTGTGACCATTGGATACGGGAAGGAGCGTGGGAGTTAACCCCTTGACTCCTTCGGACTTCGCGAGTTCGTAGAATTGAGAAAGTTCATCGTAAGGGAGGTAAAATCCCCAAAGTCCTGAAGTTAATCTAGGCCTTAGATCTAAGGATGCCCAGGAGCCATCCCGACCGTTAGATCTCTGAGGTAGTCAGCCCGACGCTGACTAACTCCGAGAGATTTCAGTTGAGGAATGAGTCAACCTCCCGAAGGCCCGGAGGTTGGAGTTCACATGAGTCGTCGATCTCCGAGGACAAGTATCAGAATATCTACCACTTCGGAGAAAAGTCATTGTGTAGGAAAGCTTGTGGCTAGAGGCGAGAACTCTCGAAGACCGAAGTGTCAGAGTTCATCCTGACCATTGATAGTAGGGGATGTGTGTCCGAAGATCTGATACTCTGGGAGGATTGCACTTCGGAGATTTGCGTTGGTGAGTACTTTTAAACTCTCAAAGCACAAAGCCCTGAAGTGATTTGTAGCCGTCGATTCGTGGGAGACACACGTCGATAGATCATTAACTCCGGGTGAAAGCCTTTTGGGAGAAAGTGAGTGTGGAAAGGTAGAAACTCATGATTGTCGAAATCCCGAAGTAAACCATGACCGTTGATCGGGAAGGACGCATGGTGCACTATCTTTGACTCTAGAAGAATGTACTCCAGGAGGACAGATTGTTAGAGCGTTCGGATCACTCGAACACCAAAGTCTTGAAGTGAACCTGGATCGTCAGATCCAAAGGGACACATGGCGGAAATCCGTTGTATCTGGGTGAAAGCAGATCGAGGAAGGTCATGGATCGTCGATCCAATGCGAGCAAATTAATGCAAAGAGTACGTGGGAATTCAAAATTCCCTAAGGACTAAGCTCAGAAGAGACTAGCACTTTTCAGAAGCGTAGATGAGGTCCAAGAGGCGAACTTATTTCAAGTTCGTAAGCCCAAGAGGGAAGCGGAAGTCGAGACCCATACATCAAGGCTCGTAGGAAGTAAATCGAAGGTTGAATCCTTCGAGCACTTAGAAAATATTCTAAGTTGGAGCAAGTTAGAAGTGCAGGAGGAGGAGCGACAGTGGTCGTTGGATCACAGTGCAAAGGACCAACAACCGTCTGATTAGAGCAAGGTGCATGAGCCTTAGTGCTTCGCACACGAAGGAGAGAGAAATTACCAAGGTTTGAGACTTGAGATTTCTAAAGCCCAGAGAGCCGAAAATCCGAAGTAAAATCTCAATCGTCTGATCAGCCGAAGTGAATCTGAATCATCAGATCGTCCGAAGTAAATCTCAGGCGTCGGATCGCTCGAAGTGAATCCCAGCCGTCGAAGTTCAGAATAGATG
The DNA here is from genome assembly GCA_009831015.1 of Picea engelmannii. Lineage (NCBI taxonomy): Eukaryota > Viridiplantae > Streptophyta > Pinopsida > Pinales > Pinaceae > Picea > Picea engelmannii. The sequence continues at coordinate 9,050 of WSFP011529925.1, read as the reverse complement.
TGGCATAGATCCGTGAGCTTCGGGTAAAGTACCGAAGTAATTCATAGTTGTCAGATCTAGAGGAGATGTGGCGTAAATATGTGGACTCCTGGTAAAGACCCGAAGTAATCATTAATCGTCAGATCAAGTGGACACGCATTAGTGGATTATAACCTTCGGATAAAATCCATTGAAAAAAGGGTGAAGTTTGAGATTGGAGATCTCATAAGTCCAGAGACCCGAAGGAGATCTCGACCATTGATGGAGAAGAGGGCCGCAGGACCGTTGATCTAGCTGAAAGGTCAAACCCCTGAAGAAGAGGCAGAGCCGCTGATTGAGAAGGACAGGTGTCCACAAATCATCGACTCTGGAAGATTGATGTATGGAATAAAGGAAAGTTTAATACTTGAGCATTCCAAAGTCCAGAATTCCAAAACAAATCACAGTCGTTGATTTGAAAGAGGTCAGATCTTATCCGTAGCTTTGAAAGGGATAGATCTAAGCCGTCAGTTCAGAGGCATCGTCAAGATCGTGATATCGACAGTCCTGTAGCATTGCGGGGATCGGAGATGCATGAACTTTAAAAAGTTGAGGGCAGGCTGCAATCCAAACCACGGTTTTGAAGAAAGGACACGTGGAGGCTCGAGGAGAATTGAGGGTCGAAAGGTAGTTTGGTTTCAAACCTCCTTTGGTCATGCCCGCAATTGTGTGTTGGCGTGAGGTTATCGCCCAAGTTCACCTCAAGGAGGGGCTTATCAGAAAATGGGCTAGCGCCCAAACTTACAGATTCCCCAAGCGTGAAGGGAAGGTCGTGGGTACCATTAGACCTCCACCTAGAAGTCAAAAGGGTTTGCGTTTAATTACAGAGCGATACCATTAGGGTCTCAGAGAGTTGTTTGGCTTCAAAATCAGAGATCCTTGACCGGGAGGTCGGACTGGTTCCCCGACTTTCCAAATTAGAAACCATGAATGGAGAATTTTTCCTTTAAGAAAAGCAAAAAAAATTATGCCCCATCATGGTTGTGTTACATTGATGGATGATGCATTGGGACCGTTCACCAACTCTTTTGTGGTGGTATATCTGGATGATATCCTCATCTTCATTAGAAGTTGGGAGAAGCACATGCAATATATTCAATAGGTTTTGAGCACTCTACGATAGCACAAGGTATATGCCAACATGGAAAAATACTCCTTTGGCATGAACATGGTCCAATACTTGGGCTACATTGTTGATGAGCATGGAGTACATGTGGATCCATCTAAGATCCAAGTCATCCATGGTTTCCCAGCCTCGAGCACACTAACTGAGCTTCAGAGCTTCTTGGGACTTGCCAACTTCTACTGACAGTTCGTGTTGGGATTCTCCCATATTTCATGGGCCCTTAGCCAAGTGACCAAGGGCGGTGGCATGGAAAATTTCGCATGGGGGAAGGCACAACAACGAGCATTTGATGATCTGAAACATTGCTTGTGCTAAGCTCCACTACTCTCCTTACCCGATCTGCAACAACCGTTCAATATTGAGACTGATGCATCTGACTATGTTGTAGGCGCAATTCTCACTCAACACGGTCATCCAGTAGCATACCATAGTGAGACACTCTCAGATACTGTTCGAAAATACCCCACCTATAATAAGGAAACGTATTCCATTGTACAAGCATGTCATCAATGGAAACATTACATTATGGGAAATGAGACAATCATCCACACTGATCACAAGCCTCTACAAGTCATACAAACACAAGGGAAGTTGCAGAACGGTCGCCATCAAAACTGGTCCACATACTTGCATCAGTTCCATCTCAACATCAAGTATAATACATGGAGGACAAATCGTGTCGATGACTGCCTCAGTCGACTTCTCGCGGTTTCACTCACCACCGTGCTCCATTCCTATGGGCATTAGCCATCTAAGTGGCCCCAGCTTTATCAGCGAGATCCTGACTTCACCACCATCTATCAACTCTTGGGTACATGCACGAATGTCACCGATTTTCACATTCAGGATGGATTGTTATTGCATCTAGTCCATCTCTGTGTTCTAGCAAGAGAGCATGCAAAGCTGATTTGGGAGGCTCACTACAGTCGGATGACATGACATTTTGGTGTGGAGAAAATTGTGGCCATTCTACAACAACATTTTTATTGGCCAAAACTTTTACAAGACGTCAACAAGTATATCAGATCTTGCACCGTCTGTGCCATTGCCAAACTAGCCATCAAGAAGTAAATCTTATGCACCCCTCTTCCTACTCCCAAGAGGCCTTGGGAATCCATCTCGATGTATTACATGTCTGGCCTTTCACCCACCAAGCAAGGTAATGATTACGTATTTGTGGTGGTTGATCAGTTTTCGAAGATGGTCATTCTCACAGCCTGCAAGAAGAGAATCATAGTGGAAAATACTGCCAAACTCTTCTTCGAATGAGTTTGGATACATTTTGGGATACCATAGACCATCATATTCGATCGGGACAACAGGTTCCTGGACACATTTTGGTTGAGTCTCTAGTCATTGTTGGACACCAAGCTCACTAAATCCAGTCCCTTCCACCCTCAAACCAATGGCCAAACAGAGGTCGTCAATCAGATGATTGTTCACATCCTACGCATGTATAAATACAAGCATCCGCGTACATGGGATGAGAGTCTTTCCTATGTTCAACACAACTACAACAGGGTTCTCCATAGCTCCACCGATCATAGCCCCTTTTAGGTGGGGCTGGGATTCCAATCCTTGGGTCCCATTGATGTTTCACTACCTCTTGCAACCACATAGACATATTCTTCCCATGTTCAGTCTGAGGCTGACAAAGCCACCAGATTCATTGAGCGGATTCAACACATCCTTCAACAGGTCCATGGGGTTTTGCAGAAATCCAATGCTAAGTACAAGCAACTCCATGATCAACACTAAGTACCGCATAAGTTTCAGGTGGGAGACAAGGTCTAGTTACATTTGGAGAAAGAACGCCTTATAGGGCCCCATTGGAAGCTTCTCCCACTACATTATGAGCCTTACACTATCACGAAGACTATGGGTGACAATGCTTTTGAGCTCAACACTTCCACCTTCCTTGGCTTGCACCTAGTGTTCAATGTGGACCTCCTCCGGCGATATTTTACACCATTATTGGACACCTCAGAGATTGAAAAATAGTTGACGCCAACATAGCTCAACCCTCATTGCATGGAACAAGCATCCACTGATCAAATAGTGGATACATAGGTCAAGGGTACTCACCAGCAGAGGATCCAACTTTATCGGGTTGTCAAGGCAGGGAAACTCCTACAACAAGGAAAATGTCTCACCCAAAAACAAATTCAACATAAAAATTTTCACCTGATGGGGGGCACTCAATGCAATGGAGACCTTTGCTTCCTAAGGGAGGAGGATTGATCCAGGTGGATATTTGTGGCCACCCATCTATTCCAAATGGCTCATCTTGACAGTTTTTAGTTCAATACGTTCTTTTGTAATTCTTTGTAATTGTGGGTTCTACACTTACGAGGTTGTCTAAAGCCCTACACAGCTTCTAGGTGGAGATTGGTGGCCACCCACCTAATCCATATGGCTTATTTTGGAAGTTTTCATGTCAGTACATCTTGTTGTACTTCTAGGGCCGTTTTGGAGCCCTAAACAGTGTTTGTTTGGCTTCTCACAGTCAAATTGTAGACATAATTAGAGTTTGATGCCATAATGTGTATTTCTCAAAAATACCTTTCCAACGGGCTATCACACGCCTAAAACGGACATCGTATGAAAAAGTTACGACATTGGGAAGTTGAGATACCAACTTACCCATTAGGGCCCACATAACTTTTGGTGTTTCATCTCCTAGGGTTAGGTTTTTGGATGTCTAGGGTTTTGACATTCATGAGTAATGTTAAAAAGGTCTCTGAAACCTCATTGTAATCATTCTTCTCAGACGGATGCATGTAGCAGCCACATATCTTCTCACAAATAGCTACCACCATTTGAGCAAGTTGTTTTTAGTTCTGCAGTTTTACAGTTTCAGCCTATTTTATTTATTCAATAGAAGTTGTTGTTCATTGGATATTTGTTGTTATTCTCTGTATCTTTGTGTTATTGTATTCAGTCTATCATTCATTTTGTTTCGTTCATAAATCCAAATTATGCAGACATAAGGAAAGTTACAAAATGACCTCCATCAGAAGTGGTCCACATACCTGCAACAATTCCACTTGAATATCAAGTACAAGAAATGTAGCACCAACCATGTCGCATATTGCCTCAATCGACCTCTAGTGGCAGTGCTAACCACAGTTCTTAACTCATGTGAACACGAGACATCTAGATGGCCACAATTATATAATAATGACTTTGACTTTGCTACTGCCTATCAGACATTGAGCACAGGAAAAAACAGTTCCCAATTTTCATCTCGAGGATGGATTATTATGCCATCTGAGCCACCTATGTGTTCCTTCAAGCGAGCATGCAAATATTATCTGGGAAGCTCATTACAACTGGGCAGCAGGACATTTTGGTGTAGAAACGACAATGACAGTACTGCAGAAGCATTTTTATTGGTCGAAGCTTCGAAAATATGTTTGCAAGTACATCAGTTCCTGCACCGCCTATGCCATTGTCAAGCCTGCCATCAAGAAATAGGGGCTATACACCCCTCTTCCTACTCCGGATAGGCCTTGGGAGTCCATCTCCATGGACTACATGTCTAGTCTGCCTTCAACCAAGCATGGGAATGATTGTGTCTTCGTGGTCGCTAATTGATTCTCTAAGATGGCAATTTTGGCACCCTGCAAGAAGAGCATCACAACCGAGGCCACCGCCAAGATCTTCTTCACACATGTTTGGGTTAATTTTGGGCTACCACAAACTACTATCTCTGATCGAGACAGTAGGTTCCTAAGCACCTTTTGGTCTAGCCTATGGTTGAAGATGGACACCAAGCTAACCAAATCGACTACCTTACACCCACAGATTGATGGACAAATAGAGGTAGTCAACAAGATTATTGTCCATATCCTATGAATGTATAATTTCAAACATCCATGCACATGGGATGGAATCCTTCCTTATGTTCAACATAGCTACAATAGATCTCTCCACTTATCTATTGGCCACAACCCTTTTCAGGTGTGCTTGGGGTTCCAACCATTGGCCCCCATTGATGTAGCTCTTCCCATTGCAGCTACACAAGAAGAGTCATCGCGTGCTTAGACAAAGGCTGATCGGGAAGACAAATTTGTTGAGCACACACAACACATCCAAAAAAATTTCATGATATTGTGTAGAAACTCAATGCCAAGTACAAGCAACACCACAATCAACATTAGTTACCGTGAAAATTTCAGGTGGGAGATAAGGTTTGGTTACATTTGCAGAAAGAACGCCTCAAAGGACCCCATCAGAAGTTGCACCCACCCTAATACGGGCCTTACACCATCACCAAGGCTATGGGTGAGAATGATTTTGAACGAAGTATTCCTCCTTTCCTTGGCTTGCACCCGGTATTTAATGTGGAACTGCTCTAGCCATACTTTCCACCTCTCTTAGACACTTCAAATGCGTCCAAGCAGTTGGAACCTACAGAACTCAATCCTTCTTGCATCGAACATGAGATAGTTGATCGGATCATGGGAACCAAGACAAATGACACCTGCTAGTAGATTATCAAACTATATCGGGTCGTCAAAGCAAGGTTGTTTCTTTTTCGGGGCAAGTAGCTCATCAAGAGTCAGGTTCAACAGAAGTTTCCTCATCTAATGTAGGCACTTGACGCAATGGAGACCATTGCTTCTTAAGGGGGAAGGAATGATGAAGGTGGATATCGGTGGCCACCCACCTATTCCACTAGGTCAAATACCAATTTCCATTTTGGTAGTTTTCCTAGTTTTTTGGGTCCTAAACTTTCGAGGTCGTTTTGAGGCCCTAAACAACGTTTTTTGGGCATGCCAAAGTCACACTGTAGGCTTTATCCATAGTGTGATGGCAACATGTGTAGTCCTCATATATTTCTTTCCAACGACCTATCGTGTGCCTAAAACTAAGATCGTATGCAAAAGTTACTACCCCGAGAAGTTGTTGTACCACCACATGACTTTTTCCACTTCATCTCCTGGGGTTAGGTTTTTGGATGCTTAGGGTTTTCTTATTTATGATTTATGTTAAAAATAGCTTTGAAGCCTCATTGTAACCAACTTCTTATGAATGAGCGTAGCCGACACATCTCTTCTTATAGATAAGCTACCACCATTCTAGCTAGCTTGTGTGCTTTTACATTTTACATTATTTTGTATTTCAGGCAGTCACTAATAGAATCTGAGCTTTACTCTATTACGGTGTTCCTTGTCATATCTATGTGTAATTCTTTTTTATATCTTTGCCTTCATATCAATCTTAAAATAATCTAGATCACCCCTGTATGCCTTTAGAAATTCCTCCAATTCATTTTCCTACTCCTCAGTACACCCTTACAGGGATTTATATACTTTTAACAATTAACGACTCTTCACTGGACTAATTTTCCCTTAGGAAAAGTAAAACATATTTCTTGTTAGAATTGATCAATTTCATAGCTTGATTGGAACTTACCAGTGAAATTTTTTATTTGTCTTTATGTGAATTAATGATGAATCATTTCCCATCCTTCATGATATAGTATTGGTTGGATCTTTGCATGAAGATGACATCCCTTATATACATGTGGGGTCTTCCAAACACTACTCCACATACATCCAGTGGTATTACGTCCAATTCTACTTCATCAATAAAATCAACTCTTGTAGCAAGTTTAATCTTACATTGTTTTTTTACCTTGATCTTTGTATCCTTGTTTACCCATCCCAATGGATATGGGATGGGATGATCGTGAATATCCAATCCAAGATTTCCAACTAGATCTTATGAACCAGAGTCGAAAAGAGAATTTATCTTGGTCTTCTTGACCTGATTCTTGATGTGGAAGAGCTTTGTCATCTCCTTCTCTTCCTGGTGATGAACGCTACTCAGATTCACCTCCTTTTGCACGGATGTGCAGAAAATACTCTCATCCACATCATACCTACTTTCAACCTGATTTCTTGAATCTATGGCTAGAAGGTTCTTTTTCTTTCCGTCTTTCTTGTGATTCTTCGAGTTTACCTTTGGATGTAGTTTCCGACACTTTTCCTCAGTGTGGCCATCAATGTTGCAATGATTACAATGGTTGTTGGGATCCTTGCATTGATGTTGTCTTCTTATCTTTCCCCCTTTCCACTTCTTTCCCTCCTTGGAATCTTCCTGGTGATCTTTCTATTTCGAACCGCTTGGATGCCCTTTCTTTTGGTCTATGTTTTCCAAGTAATATGCATGTACACATGCTTCATCCATTTTCCTTGGCTTGAAGAGGATCACTTGATTTCATAGATGACTGTGTAAACCCCCCAGATACTTGAGGAGTACATCTGGGTTCTTGGGAGAGATACCCAACATCATGACCATCTTTCTGAACTCAGTGGTGTACTCATGTAGACTATGTCCCTGCCTCTGCTTGAAGTAGTGCCATCATATCCATTAGTTCTCTACATACCCGATATGGTATAATTTGGGCTTGATGAGAGTTTTGAAGTCCTGCCTCCTAGTTACTGGCGGATCACCCTCTATCCTAAGTGTTTCTATATGGATTTCCCACCAATTAGTTAAAGCATGGCCTTCTAACTTCAATCTAGTAAATGAAATATTTTTTCTTCATCTATATGGTGAACACTAAAATAAACTTCTAGTTGTTGCAACCAATGATTCAATTTTAATGTATCAATCTCACCTTGGTATGGTTTTATGCTCACTTTCACTTCCATATTGAATAGGGACTATGAATGTCAATTTTCACATACAATCTTATGTGACTAATTTTCAGATCTTAAAATTGCTTCGTAGTGAGATAAAAGTAAACCCTCGTTGTTATCACTGAACAATTTTACACTGAAAATTATTGACTGAAAATATGTGCAGCGAAAACAACAAGATCAAAGATGAATCATCAATACACATTAGACACAAATTTATTGTTCTGTAACCTTGTCAACTTTATAAATTATGAGGGAAACACTAACCCTCCCAACGAATACAATTTCACCAAAATATGAGGACAACCTTGTCCTCCAATAACAGAAAAATAAAAAAACCAAACCTCATCAAATCCCTAGAAATTTTCTCTGCCCACAAATCTGTTGCATACCAGTTGTGCGACATGTTGACGTCACATGTACTTCTACTGACGTCATCCTGTAGGGACTTGTTCCTTCCCACAAACCCTTGTACGAATGTACTCGTTTCACCTTAATTCAACCTACGTACATATGCGAATGTGACCATTGAAACCCACGTATACACGATTCACCTTACTTAACCACGTACATACATGAATGTTCCCACTACGACCCGCATACATACGCAATTGTGCCCACTGCAACTAGCATACATGTATGAAAACATATACATAAACTTCCATATGATTCGCTCAATTTCTTCCCTCCTAGGTCAAATTTTCCAGAGTTACATACATTCCTTTGTTGAGATCACCAAGCTCCTTGACACAAGTGAAAACTTACTTATGCCAACTTCATCGTGTCTCCACACACTCTACACCATATGTGAAATGTCAAAATGACTTCTCTCCTTTATATGCAAGTATTAGGTTCAACATACTAGAATCCCATCCACAATTCAACATCAAATTAGACTTTCTTGTGAGTGTGAAACCTCAAGCAAAACCCACAATTCCCACCACCAAACCCATGAAGCCACAAATTCATTCCAATGATGTTTTTCTCCAAATGAAGAGTGTGATGTGGTGCCCATGACAATTCCCACATGCCCAACACCTAGGGCACGTGAGAATACTTGCTTGAAGCTACAAAACTCAACACTTCCTCTTAGTGAGGGAGGTATTCTCACCAGACTCCACAATCACCTCAAAGTAGCTTTGTCTCCCACCCTAGCAGTAGCTCTATCTTCCGTATTAGATATGCTACCACAACTGCTCTCCAATTTGCTTGATTGGTTTCCCCCTCTGTCATCGAAGAAAATCTTGTTGTCT
>WSFP011529918.1:0-12098 GCA_009831015.1 Picea engelmannii | reverse complement strand
TGCAGACCAAGGGAGATAGGATACATTTATCACAAGGGTGTTCTTATGGTAAATGGGCCCAGGCGTAATCCTTCTTTGATCATGACAAGGAGTGATATGCACTCGAGGTGCTTGAGGTGCAGAATGTCTCCCTCGTTGAGAGGGAGTGTTGATGTTTGGACAGCATCAAGAAGACATTCTCCCAGATTAATAATTAATAAATATAATTATTGATTATTAATAATATTATTTAATAATAATAAATAGTTATTATAACTATTAGAGACGCATCTTTTCATGGATGGTCACCATATGTGCATTTAGGTTCTCTATATATTTGGCACATTTATCATTGTAACAAGGCTGTGTGGTAGCGCAGTCCCTGCCAAGGAGGTTAGAAAGCAAATTGTGGAAAATGGGGTCGAATTGTAAATGAAACGAAGTGTTTGGTGCAAAATGTATATCAGGAAAATGTTGTGCAAATTGTATATCACTGAAGATAGGGCAAAAGTAAATGACGATCGGCATGCACAACAACATCTAATTTTTGAAAGTTTATAGAAAACCTAATTTTTTTTAAAGTATATAACAAAGTAAAAAAATTGTTGACAGTGCAAGATTAAATTTGAAAATTTAAATGCATTTTCCATATGAACTGGTGAAAGATAAAAATATATGATGACATAAAATTAATAGGAGATAAGTAATATAAAAATTTAAATGCATTTGTGAACATGGGGTATATGTAAATGACGCTTGCATTGTTGAACGCCATTTATTTTGAAATATATAAAAAAAAGAAAAGTGTGTAACATATTGAAGAGTAGATGCATTTTCCATACAGATTGTTGAAGGATAAGAATAAAAGTCTAACATATTTAAAAAAAAATGCATTTGTTATACAGAATGCGGAAAGATAAGAATAGTCTGTAACATATAAAAATTTAAATGCATTTTTTTTCAAGTATGTGAAAAAATGAAAGTTTGTTACATACTACTACAAATTTTGAAATATACCAAAAAATTAAAGTATGTTACATATAAACCGGAATTTCAATGCATTTGTCATATAGACTGGGATTGGGGCTCCTACGGACCATTCGAGAAATATGTATAAGAAACAGGATTGTGGAAAGAAGATAAAGTGAAATAGTTGCAAAAGAAAATAAACGGAAAGGTATAAGTGTTTGTCTATACATTTGTATTTAAGAAAGTGGAATAACCGGGTTGAGAAACAAAGAAAGATGTGATGACTAAACTTACAGTGAGGGTACATATGAGCGCTTTGGCTATTTGCTTGCAGTTGTCGTTTCATTGATGTCGGCGACGTTTGCGGTTTCAAGGATGTTCTCCATGGCTGTTGGAATGCCGGGAACTGCCTGTTGTCTTTCGTTGGCGACCTGTTTCAATTGTCTTTCGACCCATTCTTCAATGTAGCTTCTCATTGGGGCGACGTTGATCTCATTCTGTATTTTGATGTTGAAAACTTCGTTTTCTAATTCCTAGAAGTCGATAGAAAGATTAGAGAGAGCCTGATGAATTTCTTCATTCTGTACTGCATATTTGACTAGCCAGTCATGGACGTGAGCTTGATCAAATTGAAAGATGTTGTAAAACTTTTCGAGAGACAAGGAATTCAACATAGCAACCTGTTTATCAAATTCTTGCATGGTTAAGGGCAAGGAGTTTGCGATTAAGAGGGGGTCTTGGAAGTCGTTGGTTTTCCCTGCTAAGTCTATATTTGATAGCTTTGTGAATAATTTATCTTTCTTCGTTATGGCTTGTTCACATGACTGAACAATGAGACGCAGGTTCTTTACTTTTTGTTTCCAACATACATTCAATTGGCCGATCCAGTTTTTGGATGGAAGATCTTCTTCTCTTCTTTTTGTTTCTGTCATATTGTTGACAATCTTGCCAAAAGGGATGACCGTTTTTAAAAAGATATTTTCTTCATCTTTTAATTCGGCTTGCAAAATCTTGAGCAAGCTATGTGCCTTGGTTCCAAGGGAAGCGATGGTTTGTGATCTTTTCCACGCCTGGGTAACCAGTTCCATTCGTTTTTTGATATTTTTCTCCACGTATCCTTTACAGGATGCGAGCAGGGTGGAGGATGATTTTACATTGGGTGGAGGGGTGTCAGGCATGGCTATTGCCAAAGGATCGACAAGCAATGGCATAGGAATGAAAGTTTCTTCCAATTCCTTGACTCGGTCCTTCAGTTTGGCATTATGGGTCTCGATGCATCCAATGGAATCATGAAGTGTTTCTCCGGTTGCGGTGTAAAGTTGACAGATTTGGGACGGCCGCATGTTGGAAACGTCAACCTATGAATGAGATTTGTCTTTGATATTTTTAACATTTTTTTTCTCAAATATCAATCTTTTGTTCCGGCTATCAAAAACAGCGCTCTGGAACACAAAGGATTCATCTTCGTCAAAATTTTGGGTAACGGATATGTCCATTGGATGGCTATGGTGGATGTCGTATTGGGGTTGATCAAGGAAGAGGAACATGGCATCTGGATCAGTGTCAACTTCCATGTTCTGACTCTGAATTTCCAGCTCTTCTGCCTGACCCACATTTTTTTCCCTCTTCTTCTCTACTGGAAGCTTGTGAGAACTATCAATTTTAGAGTGAGGAGGGTCGTTATCTCCTCCTGCGTTTCAAGAACTCTGGGTTTCTTTGTTGTTGTCATGGGCCGTTGGAGCGATGCTATGGGATGTCGTACTTTTTGGAGTGGTATTTGTGGATTGAACATTCTTGTCACTGGGGACTTTCCCCTGTTGCGTGTACAATTTAGTGCAGCTTTGCACTATCTCTACGTCGCCAATATCAGAGGCAGGACCATCACTGTCTATGTTTTTGGGCAGGTGTTTATTTACAAAACAATCGTTGAGGCCAAGTGATTGTAAATGTTCTCTAAAAATATCATAGGGGTCGAATCCTTTTATGTCTTCATCATATTTGAGGTTGGAGATGCTAAAATGTGCTGCGAAATCGTCAATTTTGTTGACGTTTTTCAAGACAAACTCCCATATTTTCCAAGGCAGAGGAATGAACTGTTTTTTTTTCTTCCTTTGGAACAGATGGAACCAGTAGCTGTATTGACGTGCTACTTCTGCAATAAAAATTATGTCTGTAATGTGAAATGGAAGGAGAGCAGGTTGTTCCGTGGAGCCAAAAATTCTTATGACGGTGTAATTATCCAAATGTTGGAGTGTCCCCTTATTGTGCAAAAAACTAGTTGCATGTTCAGATATGCGGGGAGCATTTTCTCCTAACAACAAAACTTTGAAAACAAACAGGAAGCCATTAAAAACCTCATAAAAACAGTGGGAAGCCTTGTGCTTCCACAAGGCCTGGTACCAGAACGTTACTGGGTGGAATTCGCAGTTGTCCAAAAAACTAGTTGCATGTTCAGATATGCGGGGAGCATTTTCTCCTAACAACAAAACTTTGAAAACAAACAGGAAGCCATTAAAAACCTCATAAAAACAGTGGGAAGCCTTGTGCTTCCACAAGGCCTGGTACCAGAACGTTACTGGGTGGAATTCGCAATTGACTTTTTTGGACAGAGACAGTTGTGGAAATTGACAGGAATGTGCTATTGCAAAAACTAAATAGGATGACATATAAAATTTCTTTTTCCTTTTGTAGCTTGACAATTGGGAAGATATTTCATGGGAAATTAACCTGCCCCAATCAAAAAGGGCTTGTTCGTTCACTGTGAAATACAAAATATAAAGAGCCATGCGGGAAACAGTACCTGTGGACTCTTGTCTCGTTATTCTTGTAAACAGCCAGGCAATTTCCTGAAATGGATTTCTAAATGAACTAACCTACATACTTGTAATATCTTCAGGAACTAGATTCAGCCTTTCTAAAAAATGGGGCAAGAGGTCCAATCCGTTATTATGCTTTGCTAGGAACTCTTTGCAATCTTCTCCTTTGAATGTCAATGTTGGCTCGGGCAATTTCAGCATCTGGCGGAAGACCTGAGGTGACAAAGAAATAGAAGAGTCGTCGTGCAGTGGAATAATTCTTTGGTCTGTAATAAATTTATCGACGCACCAAGAGACTAGGTCCTTACAGTCAAAAACCTCAGGGACAGCCTACATGAGCAATCCCAGAGGTCCAAATTACTTGGTTCTCTGCAGTAGGGGTTGAGTAATAATAAAATACCCTGGACCAGTGGAAGTTCTAGTCCTCACGCCCGAGGGTGTTCATTGTATCTCCATAGAACTGTTGCCGAGCTGATGCCATAGGTTTATGAGAAGGTTGCTTTGCTGCATATGATGGTTTAAATGAATTGTTAGAGAGAATAATGCAACTTTTTGCTAAATCTTGGTTAAATGCTTCTGAATGGGAAAGCTCCTCGAGCCTTTCACTGATTAATGACAACCTGTATTGTTGGTGCATGATGAACTGTTAGAAGTAAAATTTATTTATTGCATATTTAGAAATGTGAACGTGGCGGGTACGACGAAGAGCAATTAAGGAATGGAGGTTTCGTGAACGTGCGAAGGGCACGCCGTGTGAACGGGATTTCATGATTTTGAAATGAACACTCACAAGGGATAATATAATCTGCCTGCAAATTTTGGTTTAATGTGCATGAATACGAGATGTCCTCGAGCCTTTCGCCCATCAAAGACAATATATACGGTTTCTGCATGATGACTTGTTAGAATTAAATGCCAATAATTCCATATTTAGAAACAAGATATGTGTGTGTGTGTGTGTGTATATATATATATATATATATATATATAACTTTATATTTTATTTTATTATAGACAAGTGCGAAGGTGACGGAGAGGGCAGAGAGCAAGGAAAGAATGGCAAGCTCTGAAAAGCGGTCGGACGGGATTGAAAAAAGGGTTACGGGGATAGTCAGGACAGTCGAGTGTTGCAAAATGAAATTTCATGTTTCGGAATTTTTGAGTGCAAAATGTGTAAAACGAAAGAGATCATGATGGGGTAGTTGAGTGATCAGTTTGTATATTTGTGGAATTCTGCCAAAGTGGCTAAGTATGGAACAGAGAAATCACTAATTGCATACGTGGCAATAAGATCTTATATATAATTGCCAACTGCTAATTGCAAAGGGGCACGGATACAAGAAACAACGACTACGAACTGAATATTTCTTCAACCCGCCAAACCAACGATTCGCCAAAGAAATTTGAACAAATGGTGAAGTATGGAAAGCGGACAGACGGGCTTCAAAATGGGGTGACAATAGTTCCACTGAATATGCGAGGACCCGACATTTAAATTGTATTTTTCGAAAGTTTTCAGTGCAAAAATGTGCAGCACAGCAAAGGGCATGATAGGTGGACCATAATACGGAAAAGCGTATGATCTAAGAATGGTTGCAATTTTGAATATCTGTCAATTTGTATATATCGGAGCTCCGAATGCTATTTGGAGGTCACAGAAAAATAGAATTGCAATGTTGACCCGACCAGCGCGCAAGTCCGCATGTCAATTTGTATATGGCAGAACTCTGGGTGCCAATTGTGGGACAGGCAACAGTAGACAGTCAATTTAAAGAAAGGGGAAGCGGTCGTTGGAAACGCAAACGCGTGAATCCATGAAGCTGCGGACCAACGCATTGTCAAGAAAAAAACGATTAAGTAACCAGGAAGAGAAACTAGAGGGAATAAAAGAGTGGGAAAATAGAGAAGCAGAAGGCAGTTTTCGTAAGCACGAATTGGTTTCAAAGAAGCTCCATCGTTGCAAAACCATGATCTACTAATTGTCAGCAAATGCATTGTTGAAGATTACATTTTATTGCAACGTATGCCTGCAGCTATGTTCTTGATACATTATTCCATGACTGTAACATATCAACTTAACCACTAAATTTCCTTTTCTACTAATTGCTAGCAAATGCTTTGTGGAAGATTAGATTTTATTGGAACGTGTGCGTGTAACTGTGTTCTCCATACATTCTACCATCAGTGCAACATATTAACTCAAGTATTAAAGTTATTGCATTATGGGATGTTAGCATTAAAACTTAATAACTGCATGTCTAGAAACAAGAACAACGATTTTGTTGCAACATTGTACATTGGTATTAATAAACACAAGATCGAAGAAGTACGAGAGCACCGAACCATGCCAATTAGAGCATGCATTAAACCCAGAAAAGAGGCAGCAACGAAGAGTGCAAGGCAATTTTTTTTTAATAGCAAATCCATTTAAAATAAAAAAAAATAAGAAAAACATCGAGTATTGTACATCTATGCTTAGAAATTGGACCCAGTTCTTCGAGCCAAAACATTGAAGGTATCTGCGACAAACACAGGCACAGGTTCTGCAGTATGCAAGATCCTTGGAGTTTTCTCATCGATGAATCATCCTCTGCTGAAATTGATATTTTTCAGAAGCTTTTCCTCATAAAGAAGATGAAAATGGTTGCAGGGCAAGTGGAATAGACCTTAGTTGAAACCGCCTCTGCATAGTCCAAAAAAATTTAGTGGCACAGCTTGCACGTGCAATTGCAGAGGCCCAAATTAGTCCATTCTGGGCAAAAAGAGATGACTAGTAGGAAAATGCATGGCAGGAGCGAGAGTTTTGGACCTGATGCCCGAAAATGTTAAACAATATTTTTTTGGCTTGAAATATATCTCTGGGAGCATCAACATATCATTGCTTTACACTGAAACTCTTCCGCCCAGAATGGACTAATTTGGAACTCTGGAATTCTTACTTTTGCAGTGCAAAGTGGTTGTTGCGTTCACTGTCGGTTTCTTTTCTGAAACTTTTTTTGGTGTTGTCATGACTGCGATCACCGAGCCGGGAAGGTCCGTTCGTTATGGTTGATTTCAATTTGGGCGCAGGAGTGGGAAGATTCTTTTCATTGCCATCATCCATTGGCGTATCATCGTCCATCAGATCATCTTCTTCCGGCTCGGAATTCATGGCATCAACTTCTACGATAGCAATGACTGCAACTGGGCAAGTTCTCTAACCATCCAGGGTTGCGATGGAATTTTTTGGCTTGAAATATATCTCTCGATGTACCAAGGGACCATCTCATTTTTTGCTACTGGGCGGAGGGAGATGAATAGTAACAATATGCCCTGGAATAGTGGAACCTCTGGTCATTATGCCCCAATGTGTTTACTGTGTGTGGAGATAACTGCTGCCAAAAGTTATTTAGAATTTTCATTTGGTCGAGATGATGTTTGAAATGAAAATCGGAGAGGGATAATATAAGCCTCAGTAAATTATGGTTTAATGCGTATCAATGGAATATATCCTCGAGCCTTTCGTTGATCAATGACAATTTCCAAGGTTCGTGCGGAATGAGTTGTGACCATCACAGCTCACTAATTGCACAATTAGAAAAAAGTGTGAACGTGGCGGTGAAAGCGAAAAGAGATTAAGAATCAGAAATTTCTTAAAAGCATCAACCCGTCGACGCACCAAAAGAAAATATTGCGTGGCCTTTGAAATGAATACTTGGAAAGGATAACATGCCTCTGGGCAAATCTTAGTTTAATTCGTACTAATGACAAATCTTCTCCGGACTTCAAGACATCAATGACAGTTTTAACGGTTGTTGCAGGATAGCTACTAGCATTAAAGCTTAATTATTGTGTATCTGGAAACAAGTACGAAGGCAACAGCAATGGCGAAACTGATTCCAAGAAATACCAAAGTATGAAAAGCGGTCAGGCGAAGATATACCCAAGGCATGTGAACGGTCGATGGTTCTCGGCCTGGCAGGTTGAAAATTGAGTCTCTATTGTTCTGTGTCCTACAAATAGCACCTATAATTCCGCGATATACAAATTGACAGGTGGACTTGCAGGTTGGTTGGTTCAACATTGCATTTTTTTTGTCCTTAGCGATTCCGTATTAATTCCACAATTAGCCACTTTTTTGGATCGGGGGTTCTCGGGCTGGCGGGCAAAAAATTGGGCATCTATTATTCTGCGCTCTACAAATAGCAGTGACAATTCCGCGATATACAAATTCAGAACCTGACCTGCGTTAAATTATTACTGTTAAATATTTATATTGCAGAATTTAATTATACGAGAAAGTTTGCACAATCTGGTCGGCCGAGTGATATAAAAGTATTTCGACAAACGAGCCATATAAAAAAGAGTCATTCCATACTTAGGCAGTTTTTTTATTGCGGGTTGGCGGCCTCACGGGCTGAAAAAAGAGTCTCTATTGTTCTGTGTCCTACAAATAGCACCTAGATTTCCGCGGTATACAAATTGATAGGAGGACCTATGGGTTGCTTGGCTGAACATTGCATTTGATCGCGGGTTCGCGGCCTGGAGGGCTGAAAATTAAGTATCTATTGTTTTGTGTCCTACAAATAGCACCTACAATTCCGCGATATACAAATTTACACACGGACTTGTGGACAGTTTCTATATAAAGTATGGAATGAGATTTTATACAGCATATGTGAATCCCTCATTCCATACTTAGGCAGTTTTTGGATCGCGGTCTGGCGGGCCGAAAAGAGAGTCTCTATCGTTCTGTCTCCTACAAATAGCATCCATACTTCCGCGATATACAAATTGATAGTGTTCTAGAACATATGCAGATCCCGTATTCCATACTTGGGCACTTTTTTAGATCGCAGGTTCGCGACCTAGTGGGCTTAAAATTAAGTATCTATTGTTCTGTGTCCTACAAATACCACCTAGACTTTTGTGTCCTACAAATACCACCTAGACTTCTGCGATATACAAATTCACACGCGAACTTGTGGACATAGTCTATATAAAGTATGGAATGAGATTTTATATAGCATATGCGGATCCCTCATTCCATACTTAGGCATTTTTTGGATCGCGGGCTTGCGGCCTGGCGGGCCGAAAATAGAGTCTTTATTGTTTCGTCTCCTACAAATAGCATCCAGACTTCTGCGATATACAAATTGATAGTGTTTTAGAACATATAAGGATCATTCATTCCATACTTGAGCAATTTTTGGATCGCGGGTTCGAGACCCGGTGGGCTGAAAATTAAGTATCTATTGTTCTGTGTGCTACAAATAGCACCTAGACTTCCGAGATATACAAATTGACACGTGGACTTTTGGACATAGTCTCTATATAAAGTATGGAATGAGATTTTATACAGCATATGTGGATCCCTCATTCCATACTTATGCACTTTTTGGATCGCAGGTTCGCGTGTTGGCGCGCCGAAAATAGAGTCTCTATTGTTTTGTCTCCTATAAATAGCACCTTGACTTTCGCGATATACAAATTGATTGGTGGACTCGGGTTGGCTGGCTAAAAACCGCAAGCATAACAAGGACCAATTTGAAGTTTAAGACCCTCTTGTTCATATAATAGCACAATTGCACTTCGCACAGTATATATTTGTTGATTTCAAATTATTCCAGGATATTAATTTTACCAAGTTCATCGAATAAGCAAAAATTGTGAAAACAATGATCAATTTGAATTTTAAGAGCCTCTTGTTGGTATGATAGGACAGTTGCACTTCGCACACTATATATTCGTTGATTTCAAATTATTTCACAACAATAATTTGACCAAGTTCATCGATCAAGGAAATTTGTCAAAACAAGTCACATAGTACATTTGTGTCACAACGCCATAGAAATTATTAGGCGGACGTGTCAGCTGGTCAAAAAAATTCAACTATATTGTTCCATGTCCTCCAAAGAAGAGCTGGAGTTCCATGGTATACAAATTTACAGACAAACCAGATAACCAAGAACCAACCATAATTTAAACAACCCAGAAGAAAGTTCCCAGAAGGTTCCATTGAGCAGAACCCATCGACCTTTGCATCAAACAATTTGATATACAAAGAAAAGGCGTCGGCACATTCCTTTTCTCTTGAAACAAACATTCATCTAGATGTTGAACAAATATTATAGAGAGACACGAGGTATTTTCGTTTCCTCCCAAAGTTTGATTTAACTATTTTTTTTGCCCTTCTTCAGCCGATATGCGAAATTGCATTGTCCTCATTTAAGGTGAATTTGCTCTGTATCCGAAGTTGTCGCAGCGTATAGACACTGCTTGCCTTTTTGTGTAAATACGCTTGATACGACAACTCTGCCAATTCAGGAAACACATTTTGTAACAGAGGTTGTCTAACCGAACACTGCACAGTTGTGTTGCCCACGGTTCGAATAACACCATTGACACAATGTCCATAAATATATGGACATTTTTCATTGCATCGCAGACAATCAATCGTATCATCACTTATTAAAGCGGAAGCAGAAGCAGCGGAATGGCATTTTGCACATACATGCTCAAAGGGGGTCAAGTACACATTGGTTGCAACTAAAAAACCTTCAACCTGGCAACGCGAGCGAAGGAATTAATACATTGAACAATATAATACACAACTGCATCCCCCCTCCCTTGTAAAACAAAAAAGAAAAAGTAAATAGGTGTAGAAATTTGTTGAAAGCTATTTCTATAAGAAAAGTGAGGATGATTTTGTGGATGTATACGCACAACAATTGTAGAGCTAGCTAGTTTCTCCAGATCCTCTACTATATCTGCTCGCAACTCTGTTACAAACGTTGTCTGGGTTGTCCGAAAGATCCTTTCTCTAGCATCCTTCTTCTTTGTTATATTTTTGAACAGCATAAGTAGAATCTACCCCCTATGCAATTGTTGTTCCATTGACGAAAACAAATTTGAATACATATCGAACAATTGTAGCTGCAACATGGAACAGTGAAATATTTGTGTAACTTATTCGACATATATGCAGACGCGAAAGTTAAGAACAAAACTGAATATGAAAAGTGGTACCATTGTCTTGTCGTTGTCTGACTCTCCATCATTTATATGGAGAATGTGTTGCGACCCAAATTTTCTCGCCAGTGTCACAGCAGCCCCAATCGTTCTGATTGGGTAAATATCAGTGCTCTGTGCACGCTGCATGATAGTCAAGTCCAAGAGGAAGCGATATTCTGAACAAATAGCAGGAATTTTTTCCACAATACTTGTTTCGTTGAGCAAAATAATTCGATCGCAATCACCACGGTCATATATTGTTTTGGGCAATACATTAAAATTTGTAATGGATATCCCATTATGCGGCAATATCTTTTCTGCATGTTTCTGGACAAGTTGTGGAGGAACAGTCAATGTGACTATCATCATGGCATCCTTGTCTGTCATATCAGCATGCATAATGGATCTACTTTTGTTTGCCTTGTCCAAGTAGGTGGTATAGACAACCATTATGTCCCCGACGAATAGTTGTCCAGTTTGGTGGTTGTTCAAGCCCTCTCTTGACAATACTTTGGATGTCACAACTCTAGACCTGATGACATTTTTTGAACAGGAAAATTAAAGTGAATGGTAGTGTGCTACAAGTACACAATGTAATGATCCCTAGCCATTATGCAAGGATCATCACTGTTTTGGCATCATTTTAAAACTTTTTCTGAGTGAGGTATTTCGTCAAACACTTTGTTGATCTACCTTTTAGATGTGTTTATATGTGTGTATGCAGCAAATAACAGAAAGAGATAACCATGGAACATACCTCAACCATATGCAATAAGATAGACAAGCCAAAACATCTCAATTCTTCTTTATTCATAAAATAGAGAAATCTGCTACAATGAAGATGCCGATCTGGAATGCTCAACAGATGGCCAAGAAGATAGACAATAGATAAGAGATGCTACAAAATGCTCTCGCTAATACAAAAGATGCCTCCAAAGGCTGAATGAGAAATGAAGATCAATACAAGCAGATCTGAATGCCAAACTCTCCAGCTAAAGAATGCCACGCTCCAATAGAAGGCTGAAATCCTTCAATAACTCGGCCCTACTGCCAAAAGTGTCCAATCACCCTAATAAATATGCCAACTGATAGATCGGGTGATGGTAAGAACAACCCAGGTGACTGAATCTCCAAGATCCCTCTCAATCTATGTAGATCTGAAATCCCCCACTGAATGGTGCGCCCCACTAGATGACCAAAACCCTAGATAATTCGGCCCTGCTGCCAAAAGTGTCCAATCACCCTAATAAATATGCCAACTGATAGATCGGGTGATGGTAAGAACAACCCAGGTGACCGAATCTCCAAGATCCCTCTCAATATCTGTAGATCTGAAATCCC
>ML896520.1:398-12098 GCA_009831015.1 Picea engelmannii | reverse complement strand
CAATCCATCACTTGAAATCAATCAATGACATCAATCAATGACATAAATCAATCAAACCATTGGCATCAATAACAACATGATCCAACAATCTCCCCCTTTGGCATTGATGGGAATACCAACATTGATGTCAACACCAATTACCAATTATTGATGTCAAACATGTAGAAAAGGCATGCTCTACATCAATATTCATCAATCATATTAATATGACTATCTCTCCCCATTACTAAACATCAATCACATCAATGTGATTATCTCGCCCCCTTTGACATCAATGGAAAAGGGCCATTTTCCTCTTGGAGATTCTACCCTTTCGTGAACTCTCCTTGGGGATACTCTCCTTGTCTGGATTCCTATGAATAATATCTCCCCTTTTGAGTAAGGGATATCAACATGATGTAATGATGAAAATACATCGCTCATGCTCCCCCTATGACCATCGCTACCCTTGGAATTATGCCTCTGTTCTCTTTATTCAAATATAGGGCCTTTTTGTAGGTATGCATCTGATAAATATCTCCTTCTAGAATCATTGGAAGAAGAATGACTCCCCCTATGGGTATGTCTCCCCCTATCTCCTCTACAATATGATCAACATGAAATTGATATTGCTCAAATGGATCATAGATCAACTTCTCTTTCAATGACGATCCTTGGACCTGTCCATGCATCAAACTTGTGCCATACCATATGTCATGAAACAAAATATATAATAAAATAGAGAATCATGAATAAAATATCAGCCAAGTACATCATGTACCAAAATGTGCCCACCATGCACAACACCCATGTACATCAGCATCATATAATGTCCCAAAAAATATCATCCATGAATGTGTCAACCATATTCCTCTATCAACATGTCAACATGTTCATCTACCAATATGACAACCATGTGCATCCTCTGATATTCGAACCATGTGCATCCACCAAGTATGCCAAATCCTCCATAAAATATGTGCCAATGAAACTACTAGTAGGTACCTCTACTAATCATGCACCAACTATAGATCATCAATGATGTACAACATGATCACCTCATCAACTCACCAACTACATGCCCCAATATGTATCTCATCCATATGCCAAATGCATGCATCAAGTTTTCCAACAAGTAATCTTCAAACAATACATCACAAGATATATCAATCAAACTCAAAATATGTACTAGCCATGTACACCAATAGATCATCATCAATCCTTCATTCACTACAACAAATACTAAGCATCCAACAACACATGTACTAGTAGTATGCTTCAATAGATCAATGATATCTCAAGATATGTCACATAACTAAGGTGCCATAACTTCACTGTCATAGCCAACATTGCTCTTCAACAGAAAATGCCTCAATCCATACTCATGGGTTAGTTCCATGCACTCTAGATTTTATTTAACATAATCCAAATGGTGAACATTTAAGCTTGCAACAAACAATGTCAGAACTAACAACAAACTATGTCAGCCCTTGCATCATAGAGTTATATCATTACATCAAGCTGCAACCAATGTGAATTGCCTTTTTCCCAAGGATTTTCCACATATATGCGACCTGCTGCACAACAAAGTGTGTATGTACGCAACCTATTCAAGGTTAGCCCGCGTATGTACGCAAATGATACCACTATCACCCACATATTCCTCTGATGATAACACACTTGAACTCCCCTTCAGTATTTCATTCTAATTTGGCTTCTCTGTCTTCTTCACCCACTTCTGTAGATGTCCTTTCTCCTCGAAATTTGAGCTCCGAGAATCCATATTTTAAACCATGTCTCCCTTTCTTATTTCATTCCTTCTTCTATCCATGCTATTTGAAGTCCTCATCATGGAATTTCTTCTTGTGTTCCAACACTCCTGGGATTTGTGTCCAAATCCACTATAGTTGTAGCATCTAATGGTGTTACAATGAACAAAAATGTGTCCTACTTGATCACATCTCCAACACCTCATGGTGTTATAAAATCTTCCATTATATCTCCTTTCATAATATCTACATTCAAAATCTTTGTGACCATATCCATTACATGAATAACAATTCCCATGAAAAATACTTTCATACCTTTGCTTTGGTGTCCCAAGAATAACTTCTTGATGTCTTCCTTGCTTTTCTCTTTTGAAATTTTCTTTGCCTTGTGTAGATGGTTGTTTTGCAAAAATGTCTTCCTTCTTTGATGGACTTAATTCATGCTTCTTTGAGGTGCTTACTTCAACATGTTTAGTTTCCTTTTTGTATCCAAGACCTGATTTATCATATGGTGATCTTTGACTATCCAAGATCTCATCCAAGATTAGTGAGCTATTCAAGAATTTATTTGACTTCTCCACTTTCTTTCCAGGGTCAACAACTTCAAATTCTAACTTATGACATGACTCCTCCTTTTCATTTATTTGATCCTTCAATAGTTCCTCTACCCTTTTGGCTTCTTCAATTTGAGTCTTGAGATGGACAATAGTTTCAAAACTTTTTCGAATCTCATCATCTACCTTCATATCTTGTTTTTCAATCTTTAGTCTTGTGATCTCTTCTTCCTTTTCTTCTAATTGATTCTTATTTCTATCTTCTTTCTCTTTGAGGATTCCCTTTAACTTCAAGATGTGCCTTTTATTTCTCCTAAGAAACTTCTTAGTGTTATTCGAAAGAGGGTTATAGTGTGTATAATAATGATCACTGCTATATCTATATAAAACCTCTTCAATTTCCTTTTGGAGTTCTAATAGATTTTCTTCTATTCTTTCCATGGGATAAATACCATCAAACTTTACACAAACTATTTCTAGATCTTCTTCTTCACTTGAGAAAAATTCAACATCTTCACATTTTGAATCATTGCAATCAAGATTCTTTCCAGATTCTTTACCTTCATTTAAAATACTTTTGAGATCCTCCTTTGTGCCATATTCACTTGAAATGTTTTCAAGATCACATTTAGAAATAATGCATTCAAGAGTTTTTGACAATTCGTTACCTTTGATTTGTAATCAAGTGATTGGGTGAGCAATTTTCGAAAACCCTGTAATGAATCTCTTGTAATATCTAGCTAGACCCATAAAGGATCTGACTTATGTCACTTTCTTAGGTTTTGACCATCCTCTAATGTCTTCTATCTTCTTAGGATCCATGACTATCCCATCCTTTGAAATGATATGCCCCAAGTAGTGAATTATGTTTTGATAAAATGAGCACTTGCTCAATTTGTCATACAACTGTTGCTTTGTTAGCACCCACAAAACCATCTTCAAATGATGCTCATTCTCTTCCTATGACTTGGAATGTACAAGGATTTTATCCAGAAAGAAAATGATAAACTTGTCCAAATATTCCCTTTAAACACCATTCATTAAGCACATAAAAATAACAAGCACGCTTGATAACCCAAATGGAACCACTATGAACTCATAATGACCATACCTTTTCCTAAAGGCAATCTTGTTGATATATTCCTGTTTAATTCTTATCTGATGGTACCCTAAATTGAGATCTATCTTTGAAAATATCTTTGCATCCTTCAATTGATCAAGGAGATCATCAATCCTTGGCAGAGGATACTTGTTCTTTACAGTCACTTTATTCAACTGTCTGAAATCAATGCACAATCTTAATGTCACATATTTCTTCTTCATGAACAAGACTGGGGCACCCCAAGGTGATACACTTGGGCATATATACCCCTTCTTCAGAAGATCTTCAAGCTTCATTTGCAATTCCTTCATCTCTGGTGTACTCATTCTTTAAGGATTTTTTGACACTAGAGCTGCTCCAAGCATCAGGTTTATGGAGAAATCATTTTCTTTCTTTGGAGGTAGTCCTGGTACCTCCTTGAACACATCCTCAAAATCTTCCAGGACTGCATGATCCTCAATATTTGGTACTTTATCCTTAGATTCTTCCTCCATATGGCCTACAAATATTTGACAACCTTTCATGCATCACTTCATGTTACACATTATTTTGGTCACCCCGGTGATCCACTGACAACATGTGTTCATGTTCCCTGAAAAGATAAAAAGGTATTTCTCCATTAGGAAAGTGATTTGATTTCCCTTTTCAAAAACCATATTAAGGAAGGTCGTCGCACCCTGAAAAATGCATGGGGTGCGACGATGCCTAATCATTGCCCCCTGCTCTAGAGATGGACTGGGACACCTCTGTAAACTGTAATATACCTAGGGTGCAGTGATACCAAAAGCTAAGGAAAATTCAAATTTAATGAAATTTCTAGAAGGGGATCTTCTAGAAGATGAGATGGCCTCTGAATGGTTTGGATCTTACTTTCTTCTATGATTTGGTGGGATCATCCTAATATCCTCATCCATATCTCCTTCACACTATATAAGGATGGATATCTCATGGAAAAGACTAAGGTTGAATAGGCTAATATTTGTATGGAGAAATTCTACTTCATATTATTCTTGTGAGATTTGTTTTAGTTCTACAAGATACATGGTGGATCTTCTTCATTCAAAGGCTTGGGATAAAAGGTGTGTGTGTTAGAGAAAAGGGCCATTGAAAGGGTACCTTGCAACATCAAGGATTTGGTTGCATTCTCCACTTTCTATTTAATATGATACAACAATGTGTTTATTTCCCATAAAACCATTCTTGTTTTATTGTATGATTCCTTGATCACATACATAGGTTCTTGTTGAGTATACTTTATTGCTTTCACTTTGTTGGCTTGTGTTCCTTTCCAGGTTCAATATTGCAAGAGAATTGGAGCAGAGCGAGGATGGAAATGGAAAGAGGAAGCAACATTTAAAAGGTATGTTGTATATCTCTTGTTAGCTATTAAACTCAATAATTAGGGCCTAGGGAAAGGTTTATATTCTGTTATATTATGTTGTAGTTCTAGGTGGTACTAGGGAAATCTGTTTGTGTCCACACTTATCGATTAGTCCAACAACAAAATTGGCGACCATACTGGGGATACAAATTGTTTTTTTTTTTGTGTCTTACTTTTCTTTGGCCTATCTTCCTTGAGTTAAATTCATTCTCTGAGTTTGTGGGTGATTCATCTGGACTCCCTAGGTCTGAAGGTTTAGTCAATTGTTTTTTCTTTCTTTCCATTTTTTCCTTAGTTACAGAGATCGTCACACTGTTCTATATAGATAGCCTGCAATGATTCTCTGACGTTGCACTGTGTAGGTTCATACTAAGGAGATGACATCTCACTGTACTTGATTAGCAGCCTGCGACAACCCTAGATCGTTGCTCTATGCTCCATTGACAGGCTGCGATGATTCTTGTAGGAATTGTTGGAGAGAGCCATTTTTTATTTTTTCTACTCAGTCTTGTCTCAATTGCTTGGTATGAACTCTTGATACCAATGTTTAAATGATTTATGAGTTTAAAACTTGCATTTGATTGATTTTCAGTGATTGAAAGTTTTTCTTTGTAAAATTTGCAAGTTTTTTTTCATTTGATTTTTGTCACAAGGATATAATCTCTCGATCTTGGTCCTAAGTGCTTGTTGGGAAAAGTCTTTAATTTGCTTGAAGTTTTGGATTGTTTTCACTTTCCAGATTGTTTATAGATCGAGAAATATTTTTTTTTTGCATTTGACAAAGAGTTTTCTTATCTTTTTATTTCTGTCTACATAGTGAGTTTGATTTGGGAACAAGGTTGTGAGTGTGTTAATCCTCTTGGATTACACTTTCTTCCCTGTCTTACATATCTAATTTGATTTGAGAAAGGAAGAATTGAAAATCATTTTCTTTTTAGTAATCTTTTACAAGAATTTTTTTTCATTTAAATATTTATAAGAGAAAATTTGAAAAAATTTGTAACTTTTGATTATTTGGAATTTTTTTCATTAAAAAATCATGTTTCGTAACTTTTTGTAGTTCAAAAATATACCTTCTCCCTACTGTGATTAGATTTCATCGAATTGAAAGATTGAACATTCATATATTATTGCATTTTATTGGTTCAAGGTCAGACATATCATTAGTTCCATCTCCATCTCCTTTTTGAGTAAGCAACAACCTCTTTAAAATACAACATAATATTAAAATTTATTAGTAAATTTTATTTTCTAGAAATTATTTACACCAACATTAGCTAGGATAATGCTTTGAAATAGTTTGAAAGGCACACTATCCAAAGAATAAAAACACACAATAGTATGTTGTGATAGGGAGAGTTTCAAATCCATTTGCTACATTTTGTCTTGGGAAGCCCTTCTCACACAAGGGTAAAACCTGAGGTCGCATCGAGACTGGCAGAGTTACTCACCCTGCTTTGTTGGTATTAGTGTAGAGATTCCACGTATTATTGGTGGTCACTTGAGGGTATACCCACAATTATGTGTGGGATCTTGTCGAGTTGATTTTGGGCTAGATACCCTGCCTTTGCTCATGGATCAGACCATCGACTGTTTACCAAGGCATCATTGGAGTTATTGGCAAGTGGTCTATATATTTAGGGTCTTTACATGAGGTGACTGTGGAGAGGCAGGTCTTCATGGTACCTGGAATCAACATTGGCCAAACTCACTTGAGCTCTTTGGAGGGTATACCCATGATTATGTGTGGGATCTTGTACCAAGGCACAAGTCTATTAAGTAGTTCCTCAACAAAAATTTTCCACCCGCTTATCCCAGCCCCTTCTTGTCTTGATTTCATGATGTTGGATTTCATCACCAACTAGTGACCTTGAAATAAGAAAGTTTGTTTGCTTGGTTTGATTTCTACATTTTATTAGTGAGTGTTTCGTGTTTCTCTAGTTGGCCATAGATTTCTGATTTTATTTATTTGGTGCAACTAACATTGACCTTTGTCATTCATGTAGGATGAAAGGGATACTAAAAGATATGGAAGATTACATACCTTTGCTTCCTAACTCACCAGAAGGCTCTCTTGTGTGAGAAGTCAATAACGAAATAACCTCTAAAATTGGGAGTACGAATTCTTTAGAAGAATTTAGAATTCATAACTCTTTAGGAGAATTTAGACTTCTCAAAAACCCGTTATTGAGTGTGGTACAAGACCCACATTTACTCTGAATTAATTCTTCGGGAGACATTGTTGTTGACGAATATATTGAAGTACCTACTAGAACTAATGCAGAGTCTAGTGTGGACAATCTACTTTTCCAAAGTGAGTCGTTTATAACCCTGATTCATACTGCTAGAATTTTTAATCTTATCTTTGTTGCTCTCCATTTTTTAGGACAAAATATTTTTGACAACCTAGGAATGAGTTCTAATCGACCTATGGAATCACAAACTCCTGTGACGTCTACCACTAACACAATACCTTTATATAATTTCATTGGTACGACCAATAATGTCATCACAATTGTGGACTAACTGATGGTTGGTTCTCACTCAATCCTTCCTCTACAGTACGCCGACTCTACCATGGTCTCACAAGGTACACCTTTTTCTGCTGGAAATACAGTGATATCCCAAGCTCCTATTGGAACACCGCTTTCACCTAGATCAAATCCTTCACTTCCTCCTGGGTATAACGCTTTGAATATTTCCATTTCTAATCCTTCCCAGAATCTGACTAGAGGGTTGAATCTTTTTGTTCCACCTGGGTACAATGTTGTTGTTGTTTTTGTTCCTACACCTGGCCAGGTTCTCTTCGGAGGGCTGTATATTCCTCCTCCACATATACCTGGAGGAGCTTGTCATCCTATCCCTAGTAGCTCCAATCCAGTTGGAGGTACCAACCATATTATCACTTATGGTTTTTAGATTCCTATTGGAGGTCAACCTCAAGTTGGAGGTCAACCTCAACTTGGGGGGAAATCTCAAGTTGGGGGGAAATCCCAATTTGGATTCCATAACCCATTTTTTGGCCAAATTATACCTGTGTTACAATATCAACCTTGGAATATTACTTTCCAAGTGAATCAACAATAGTCTGGGAGAGAAAATCCTCAAATTAATGATTTTTTACCCCCTAATCTCCGCCAACCGTATCTAGGTTCTATGAATCCTACTTGGGGTCCAAATTTCCAGTCCAATGCTCCTCTTCAAGGAAGCTTCCTTAATTAACCAAATTCTGTTGGCTATGCAGCTCCAAACCCTCCGCAACCAAATCTGTCAGGACTATCTAACTATATTCATTTTGCTTATGGTCCTACTTGTATACCTACGTGATTACCTCCTCACAACTACCAATTTCCTTAAGTGAATAGACAATTTCCTTTTCTTGCTACTTTGGATTTACCAGATTTATCTAGGATTCTGAATGATCCTTTTAGCATTATCCTTACTAGACTGTCATCTTGAGCAAACTACCATATGACATTCCTAAGTTTGATGGTTGACCTGGAGAAGACCTGAATAATCATGTCATGACTTTCCATATTTGGTGTTCATCTAACTCATTTATGGATGACTCTATAAGATTATGTGTTTTCCAACAAACTCTTACGGGTTCAACAACTAAATGGTACATCAAGTTACCATGAGATTTATTTAATGAATTCACTACTCTATCGATGGTCTTCTTAATGCATTACCAATTGCCAATACGTTATGAGACAGGAACTGAAATTTTGAGTTCTTTCAAACAATCTTCTTCCACTCACATTTATGATCACATTCATGAATGGAGGAGGTGAAGACACTTAATCAAAGTTCCCCTTCCTCACTAGTTGTTGGTCAAGTGGCTTACTAAATCACTTATTGGTTCTATAGCCCGTTATGTTTTTATGTGTGGTGTTGTCACTGAAAAGTAGGAGATTGGTCATGCTCAGTATTTAGATCTTGTTTATTCACAAACAAGTACTATGTATGACTTGCTCCCTGAAACTCCTCGTCCATCTATGAATCCTACCCTGACACCTTCAGTAGCTTCCCATGTTTTTGATGGTGTGATTGGCACTTTTCACATTGAGACTCAATCTAAACAACTAGTCACACAAATACCAAATCCACTACTCCTACTATACATAATACTCCTAATATGACTTCTTCCCCTGATAAAATATCTGATGTCAATTCATTTCAATCTACACCTACTGGTAAAAATAAAAATAAAAACAAAGGGAAGGGTAGGAATAAGGAAGATAAAAATAATAATCCACAATCTGAAAGAAATAAATCCTAGCCTATTGATGATAAGGACAAATGAAAGCTTCGTTATCCTTTCCTTATTTGTGGTGCCGATCACTACACAAAATTTTGTTCACGATGTGCCAAAGTTACTAAGTTCCTGCAGGGAACCGGTACATCTTCTACCCCCGCCATCTTGTCACAACCTTTCCCTTCTTAGCAGCAGGCCCAATTGGCCATTCATGACCAACCCTCTCCCTCTACCATGTCTTATGTACTTATGTGTACTAGTGACTCTAAAAATAACGATGTTGCAATCGCAACTCGATCCAAATATTATTCTTCTTCGAAGGAAAAAGTGGATGATACACCCCCTCCATTGGTTCAATCTCCTCTACCAACTTGACCTCCAAATGGTCCTCTTCATATTGAATGAATGGGCCTAGATACAGTCCTTGGTCCTCCTCCCAAGGAATGTTTGTGTTGGTGTTCTTAAAGATTCAACGTTAATGGGTACTTTCCCCATTCCTCCACCTAATATTCCTCCTCCTTTTATCACCTCGATCAATATGGTATCGACTTCTGTTGGTGAAACCCCTAAGTCTTATGACCCATGGATATTACCCGACCTTAGTGATTACCTTCTTTATCAAGACAACATACCTTTAAGTCCAGTGGAATTGGCTTATCAAGATATTAAATCAATGTCTTCTTCTCCTTTTTCTCTATGTGATACATCTCCTCATCCATTTCATGTGATATTTCCTACTAACAAGATCATCATGGTAGTCATGTCTATGGAAGAGACTCCATGAGATGGTGGGAATCATTGTTCTATTGTCTTCTTGGAAACTGATACCATAGATCACTATCAATATATTTTGACACCGTCTACCATTGTTGTTAGTTCCTATATTCCTAAACCTCCACGCAATGTTTTGTATGAAGGGAACTTGAGTAATATCTCTCCTACCATACCTCTTGACATTTCGATCAAGCCCAGAGTCATGGAAAATGTTCATATCCGTGCATCATGTTCTGTTGATGAAGTCCGTACTTTTAAAGACCCTTTACAATAATTTTGTGACGTTTTCGCTTGGATTTATGAAGAAATTCTTGGTATTGATCCTGATATCATTGTGCATGAGATTAAGACATACTCGGATGCTAAACCTATTCGAAAATGACTTTGCCTAGTGCACCCATGCAAAGTTATTGCTATTAATATTGATGTTGAAAAGTTCTTAAAGCCAGTTTTATCTATCCTGTGGCTTTGCCGGATTGGATGTCAAATAATGTTCTCGTTAACAAGAATCAAGGCACGATCCATGTTTGTGATGATTATAGGGATATAAACAAAGATTGTCCTAAAGAAAATTATCCTACCCCTTTTGTTGAGCATATCGTTGACGACTGTTCCGGGAGTGAAATATTTTCTTTGATGGATGGTTTCTTAGGCTATAATCAAAACAACATTTCACCTGCAGATCAACACAAGAATTATTTTATTTTCCCTTGGGGAACCTTCGCTTATCATAAAATACCCTTTGGTTTGAAAAACGTTGGAGAGAATTTCTAGTGAGCTATGTATTATGATTTTTATGATATTAAGAACATTGTACAACCCTGTTTAGATGATCTACCAATTTATTCTATTCATCCCCAAGATCCCCTGACACTTCTACTGACCATTTTCCTACGCTGTCGTTATTATTGCATACGTTTGAATCCTCAAAAATGTGTTTTTTGTGTGGAATCCAGACAACTTCTTGGTTTTATCATGTCGACATAGGATTAGGGTAGACCCCTTGAAGGCTGAGGCCACTTTTAATATACCTCCTCCTTCCACTCTCCACCAACTCCAAAGTTTGCAAGGGAAGGTAAACTTTTTACATCAATTCATCCCAAATTGCATTGAATTAATGAAAGTATTTACTCAACTACTGAAGAATGGTTACGATTCTATGTGGGACGACACTGCACACAAATATTTTGAAGCTTTGAAACTCACCTTAACTCATACACCCCTGATGTTTCCTTTGGATTATAGTCAAGATTATTTCTTGTACTTAGTTGCTTCAAAGTCTACCATTTCTATGGTTTTAGTCCAAGAAGATGATTCACACGATGAACATGTGGTATACTATTTGAGTCGGAGTCTCATGACTAACGAGACCAAATATATACATGTGGAGAAACTAGCCTTGGAAACTATTCAAGATGTCCAACGCTTTTGTCACTACATCTTATTGCGCAAAAACACTGTTATTTTAGATTGCAACCCCATGCAACACATCCTTACACGGAAATTGTTGGGGGGAAAGCACTCTAAATGGATAGTTATTCTCCAGGAGTTTGACTTCGAGTTTGAACATGTCGAGTAAAAGAAATCATTGGTTTTTGCTAATTTGATTTGTGAACTTCCCTCTACTGAGACAAAAATTGTGGCAGAGGATTCCTTACTTGAAGAATCCCTCTTTTTGATCAATTATGATGATGTATGGTACAAATATATCATCATATGTCTGCAGACCTGTTGGCAGCTGTTAGGACCACATATTGTACCCTTTTTGCCCATACTTTTTGCCATTGTTATACCCTTCATCACTAGTGTTTAGACTCATAATATCACTACATCTGATCATTCCAAGGTATATAAGGTCCTTTCTCATTATTATATGCTTAATC